>VVHJ01065324.1:6559-29265 GCA_015107715.1 Tylochromis polylepis
GACACATGAAGGACGAGGAAAAGTAAACACAGGGGTGAAGACACAAGGGGAATCTAATACACACACCATAACAGGGCAACTAGACAACATAAATGAACTTAAGAGAACCTAATAAACTAAACATAAGCCATAAACATCAAAATATATAAAAACTCAAAAGCTGGGTCAAAAGACCCAGGACCATGATGGTAGTGTTTAAATGATATAAAACATTGCTGGATTTTGTCTTCAAATAATAAACACAAATGGTTCTTGAGCCACATCTAATTTTTTTTAATATTTTGCATTGAAAATGGGAAATAGGTTCAGCAATTTATAAAAACCAGGTGCAAGCATAAATTGAAACACAGTAAAAAGACAAAAACAGAGTTTGTATAATTCAGAGTTTGAGAGGCCAGAGTTTTTTTTCCCTGTCTTAAGGACATGATTTTCAGATACTTTGCATCTGTTGTAGATTGTTTTTTAGGAGTGCCACTTCTTAAAATAGACATCAATCTGAAAATGGAATAAAAACAAGTGGAAAAAGCTGCCAAAGGTCCAAAGAGAAACTTTGAAAAACCTTCAGAGAACTATTGTTCAAGATCACTTTAAGACATTACAAGAATGTCTGGCTCAAAAGCAAAATATAAAGAAATGAGGGGTTGCTTAAGACTTTTGCACAGTACTACACAATAACATTCAACACAATTGGGTGTTTCAGTAATCTGTACATGAGACTGTAATTTTTTAGCTGAATCATTTCCCTTCTCTGTTCCAGCTCTCTGTGGGTGTAAGGGTCGTATCCCATTCCAACACACATACACACATACTGAGACACACGACAATTGCAAAATCAATACCATTCAGATCGATTGGGAGAAAAAAATTAGAAGTAAAATGCCTTCATCTCCAACAATTGGTCCATTTTGTATCTCTGTTTTATAGCCCTTTCCTTTAAAAACTGCACTCCAGCTCCACAGGGATGGAGCTCTATAAAGACTGGAACCAGATCAATGTGGAGCTATCAGTGCACTCTCTTCTCTGTGAAGAGGCAGTGATAGTCTGTTATTATCGAAACCCAGATGGGCGACAGGCTTTACGGTTAGTCACAGCGGGAGACTGGGATGAGGGGATGACAGTGAAAGGAAGTACAAGTGGTGGATGAAGAAAAGAGAAGCGGAACTGGAATTCAGAATATTGAGAACTGGGTACAGGAGGTGCCCTAGATTTAAATGAAGACACTGAAATGTGCAGCTATCACTATTATATGGGAACATGCCTATTTTAATATTGTAGAGCTACACAGGAAACAGTCATTCATTGTGTTTCTTTTTATATGCAACTAAAATATTCTTAAACAGCTCATGGAAGCAAACGCTAGCTTGACTGGCTTTAAACATAAAGTTTGCAACAAGACGTTGATGAGAAAAATCAGAGGTCATTTTATTCCCGTTCATTATATTTCTTCTGTATGCACTTGATATTACGTGCACAATAGTTTGAGGTTTTAGAAAGAAGTGATATATCAGATATACCAGAAGATATGATGAAGGCAAGAACAAAGGCAGCGAGGGCTCCATATGTGCCTAGCAGGGTGGTCAGAGATGGGGCTTTGATGAGTTGTCACTGCCTTCTGCCATTCCACCGCTAAACCCCTGATGAGAGTGGCAAGGAAATACAGAACAGAAGACTCTGATTATTGACAAGCATGTCATGAGATTAAACAACAGAGTTAGCGGGTAAAAAAAAAAAAGCTATAGAAAGTTTTAAACACTTAATGAAAAAACAAATTAAGAACATATTGTAAATTTTGCTCTGTGTCTTCAAGAATTGGGAATGTGTTCAAGTCATTAAACTCAATCCATGGTCTTAGGTCAGAGCAGCATGTTACACAATGTTAGCCCGTACTCTCACAGGGAACAGTCTTAGCTTTCAAACAGCCTCCAGGACTCTTTGTCAGGAACGGAGGGTGAGCAGTTTAGTGGAAGGGGTCAGAAATTTGGAGCTGGTGTTTTTTTTGTTTTTTTATCTAGATAGCTTCAGGGTTTGCCTGTGAGAGGACAGATTTGTTGTCTTTATTAGAGAAAGGTCATTACAGGGATTATCGCTGGAGGTCCCTGCTGACTTTTCTCTTCCACGACATTAACATTACCTTATAGCAATGGAAAATGCCCACACAGTTAATGTAGCTGGTAAGGACAGAGTGGGACAGCACTTTCATTTCTAGGTCACTGTTGGCTTTAGGCAGGTTGAGAGTAATTTTAAGCAGTATCAGCGTATTTGTGTCAAAATGGTCCATCAAAGATATATTTTATAACACTGAATGAACTTGTTGCTTTAGTGAAGATGACTTGGGTGTATTATCTGCTCTTTTCTAGACTTACATTGGCAACATCCTTCTGCTGGTCAATCCAAATAAGGAGCTGCCCATCTATTCCACTTTGGTAAGAATGCATTTGAGTGACCTTACAGGTATATGCACTTATTTGGCCTCACGCTTGAAATTCATGGCTTTATATTTGATAAACTACATACTATGCTTATGGACGTTTATGACATGGCATGTTTGTGGTACAATAAGTAGGGAATAAGCAGATGAAATGGACCTTGTAGTTGATAAATAATGCAGTCTTCCTGTCAGAGTTACCCTGCATAAGGCTGACTCTGCATCAGCCACAGAAGAGAGAAGCTCTCAGACAGACACACACATACACGCTACTTCTCACCTTAAAAAAAAGAGCATATTTAAGATAAACCTACAGTAGAGAAGCCTGTCAGTAAAGGATCTTTAGTTCATTATTAACAGGTGTTTATAGTTGTGATCCCAATCAGAATAAAGAGGGTTTTGATTTATTTTGAATAGCACATAGCTCATTTTGAAATAGCTGACTTTCTGCCAGGTAGAGGCTTGCCCATGTGGATCCCAGGGGGGGTTTCATGGATCTTCTGCTACCCTGACAGAATGAAGCCAAGCCCCTCTCTGGCTGTCCTGTTCCTGCCTCTGTCTGGATTCACTCCAGGCATCTATACCCAGCTGAGAGGATGTGAGGGGGCAGGGAGGAGCCAGTGTGAGAAGGACATATGTCACAACATGTGTGATCTGCTGGCCGTCTGTCACCTCCTCTGGTCTGGTGGTCCAAAAACCATCCCCCTTTGCCACAGACACTAACACTGGCACAGGGCACACATTGTGACGTTACAGTTGGCTCACAGTTTAATAGGACAGATACTCTCAGAGACATACAGTTACAGCTAGAAGTTTTCTTATTTATCTCTCTTGGATCCAGATCTTTTTTCTAAATAATTTTTTTTCATGTTTCGTTTTTGATAAATATTATTGCTTTCTGATCTAGTGTAAAATTCAGATTCTAATGAACTAAACAGGATGGTAAAAGACTGCTTGTTTGTGAACTTGACACACAATTACAAGCACACACACAGAAGGTTATGATACCCAGTAATGTTTCTCTGTTTTGCTGAAACTGTATCCTTATCTGTTAGCTAGGCCATGTTTGTGTCTGTGTTATGTAACATCCTCTCCTCTTCAGGTTAGTCAATTGTACCTGAGCTCCACGGGTCGCCTTTGCTCTTCTCTGCCACCTCACATCTTCTCCTCAGCGGAGAGAGCTTATCACATGATGCAGCAGGAAAAACGCCCGCAGTGTTTCATCTTGAGGTACGCCTGCTGCTCATTCATTTGTACAGTCACTGAATGGTCTGCTTCAGGATAATGTAACATAAAAAGTCCCTAAAGTTGAATAACTGTCGGAATAATAGTGAAAGTTAAGGCGGCCACCTGGTTGTCCACACCCCTCTGCCACGCACCTGTTTAGCAGTCCCTGAGAGGTTAATAGCTCTCAGCCTGAGCTGAGCTGTAGGCTTGTTCACAGTGTTCACGCTACGATGTATGTTTACTGGGAGCAATGCGGCGTCTTGTTCTTTGTCCTCGACTGGACTCAGGCAGCTCCCTGATTGCAATTAAATCCTGTTCTGACTCTCCAGTGACATTCCCGCTGAGTTGTAACCAGTCTGGCAGAGACTTAATGCACCCTCGCCACAGGCTATCCATCTCACTCACATGCACATGCACACACACGCGCGCGCACGCATGCTTGTGGTAACTTTGCACTGTTCACATGCACACACATTCTTTGTCCCCTCGGTCCTTTCCTTTATCATTTCTCCTCTTGTTTTGCTTTTGTTCAAGCTTTCTGTTTCACTGTGGTTCTTCTCGTTTCTTGAAGTACACACATGCACGCACGCGCTCCAAAGCACAGACACACTTATACACATTTATTGGCAATCAGTCTCCAAGATCCCCCGAGGCAAGTGTTCTAACAAAATGCCCTTGAAATCTAATAAAAACTGGTAAATGAAAAGACAAGCGAAAAGACCTTTGGACTTAACACTCAGCAGGGTTGTTAGTAGAAAATAAAGCAACACACGTACACATAGACAAACTGTAATACAGCACACTGCGGTCATTAGTACAAGTTTCTGACCTTCTCGAGCCATCTGCTTGGTGTTACTATGTGGGTCGCAACTCTCTGCATGTCGGAGAGTGTCAGTGCATGTACTGTAGAGGTACCTTATGTCAGACTTAATATCCACTCAACAGAAAATTAAAAACAGGACCTCACTGCCAGATAAGTTGTGGCCTTAGCGGTGTGAAAAGGGGCACTCAATGAAGCAAAGAACAGATTATGAATTTAATGGGAGGGAGTGCCTAAAGGGGTGACGTCAATAGGTAGAAATTTGATGACTAATAAGTCACACTTATTCTTCCAAGGCACATACACAGCAGTGTATCACAAAGTTTAAGTTGCTCCCATTACTCTTTCTGTATGTTTTCATTTGTTGTAAAAAAAAAAAAAAAATCCCATTTAAATACACGAGATGGATAGATCGCTTGCCACTCGGCCCTGATTACTGCCAGACCTTTTGAATCAAGAAATCACTTAAATAAATAAATGATAAAGGGAAGTAGGCTAAAAGATCTCAAAAAGTAACACGTAAAGCCACAATCTAAAGAAACTCAAGGACAGATGAGAAAACAGTCATTGACATCTATCAGTCTGGAAAGAGTTGCAAAGCTATTTGTAAGGCTTTGGGACTCCAGTGAAACACGGTGAGAACCATTATCTACAAATGGAGAGAAGCTGGAACTGTGGTGAACGTTCCCAGGAGTGGACGGCCTAACAAAATCACTCTAAGAGCGCATCGACGACTCATCCAGGAGGTCACAAAAGAACCCAGAACAACATCTAAAGAACTGCAGGCTTCACTTGTCTCAGTCAGAGTTCATGATTCAACAATAAGAAACAGACTGAGCAAAAATGGCGTCCATGGGAGAGTTCAAGGAGAAAACCACTGCTGACCAAGAAAAAAAAGAAAAATCCACAATATTTTCCCAAAATGTGAAAATATTCTGTGGACGGACGACATGAAAGTAGTAAAACTAACACAGCATTTAATAAAAAGAACATCATCCGAACAGTCAAACATGGCGGTGGTTGTGTGATGATCTGGGACTGCTTTGCTGCTTCATGAACTGGATGACCTGCTGTAAATGATGGAACCATGAATTCTGCTCTTTGCTAGAAAGTCCTGAAGGAGTACGTCCAGCCATCAGCTTGTGCCATGAAAAAAAAAAATCATCCACAGGGATGTGAAAGACTCATTGATAGTTATTGCAGACGCTTGATTGCAGTTTTTTCTGCCAAGGGTGGCAAAACCAGTTATTATGTGTAGGGGATAATTGGATAGCTTGTTTTTCCCCTTAATAAATGAAATCATAATTTCAAACCTGCATTTACTCAGATTATTATTGAAGTGCAACAAATGTGCAAAAAAACCCCAAAGAAATCAGGAAGGGGGCAAATTCTTTTTCGAGGCACTGGAAAAAAAGGTAATAAACATTAAAATCGGCACTGATGGAGGATAGATAGATTTATAAGCGCAGCAATCCATCTATTGTTCATTGTATTGAAGACTAAAGATTTGAGGCTGAAGCAAAAAATACTGCAGCATTAGAACTCGAAACAGTAAGGGCAAAGGCAAAGGCATGTGAAACAATTTAAGTACCACCAAAGATATAAATTACATTAAATCTGCATCTTTTGTCTCTCCCTCTGTCTCCATAGTGGCGAGAGTGGCTCTGGGAAAACAGAGGCATGCAAGCACATAGTGAGACACCTGACAGCCCGCTCCAGCGCCAAAGGCTTTATGCTGGAGCCCAGAATGAAACATGTAAGTTTGTGTGTTTTTCCTGATGTTTATGTCTCACTGTGCTTATTACTTCTTTTTCCTGCAGTCCCTGTCATAAAAAAAAAATCCAAAATAACATAGCACACAGCGAAGCAGTGCTCATAACTGTCTGAATGTATCCTACTGTTCCTCTGTCACTGTGGCAGGGGAAATAATAAATGTATGGATTAGCATACCATAGTACTGTAGTCTTTTCTTCTCTGCTTGATAGCTCTTCATTTGTCAGATGAACCATTTGCGCATTAATAAACTGTGTTTGATGGCATCATCAACACTTACAGCCTAAAGAGGGATTGTTAAAAAAAATGACTGTAGAGTATTAATGATCACATGCCCTTAATAGGATGTGCTCTTGTGAATATGGAGAGGCTACAGCTATTAAGAATGTCATAGAAGAGATAAAACAGATAGACATAAAATACATATACTAAAGTTGTTGTTTTTTTTACTGAAACAAATGCTTCTAAGCAAGTTCAGGAATTAAGTGTCCTGAAAGGTGAAAGTCATTTAGGTCTTCACCTTGTGTATCTCAGATTCTTGTTGTGCTTCCAGTTGCTGTGGTTCAGATTTGTTCCAAGGCGTTTAAAGCGTGATGCACCTGCGCTGCACTCGCTCCGTCTTCCAGTTAGTCTGTCAGTCATGTAACTATGTGTAACAAAGCAGCATGTAGCCTGGGAATGGTGTGTTTGGATGAAGTCATCGTTATGCAGTTAATATCTGGGTCAGCTTGCTCTTATAATTCTGGGACACATGCTGTTTTGAGTGCCCAGATAATGGAAGTACACTGACATCTAGTGGTAGAAAGTGGAAGCAGGGTTCCATTTTGCAAGGCTTAATGAGAGATGCTTTAAGTAATAGAAATATATAGATAATGAAAGTAATTCTAAGAGACCGTAATGTCATATGATTGATGGGAAATGCAGGTCAACTGTGTACTGGAAGCCTTTGGCCATGCTAAGACCCAGAGGAACAGCAACTCAAGCCGCTTTATCAAGCTGCTGACGATCCAATACTGTGATAAGAGGAGGACACCACTCAGAGGTAACCTGCATTTTACGTAACCATAGCGCTGGATGTGACTCGGTTGCACGTATCAAAGCAAAGTACTTCAATCAGATTGTCTCTGTTCTGATTGTGATTGGATTTACACAAAATAAAATATTTCCCATTTTTGTTCCACACCAGCAGAGGGCAGCAAAATCCCATATGTCTGTTTCTTTTTACATGAATCATCTTTTTTTTTCTTCTACTCCAGTTTATTTGATCCCTGAGGACTGGTCTTTGACTAGTGGCCACAGATTTACATTTTTCGTAACTTCTATTGTTAAAATGTGATTTGCACTCTCCTGTTACTGAATTATAAACACATTTTAATGTTTAAGCCCATGTATCCACCTATATGCTGGAGAAGTCCCGTCTAGTCCACCTGCCTGCTCAACAGCACAGCTTCAAAATCTTCTATTTGATGGCTGAGGGCCTTTCAGCTGAGGAGAAGAGTGCACTTTACCTCAACAATGTCCTGGCTCATAGGTATGTGGCTGTCATGGGCTTTATATGTTCTATATTAATAGATGATTAAATCAGTTGTAAAAACGACTGTCAGTTATGTTGCTGCTAAAAGCTTAGCTCTCACAAGCTACAGTTCACACAAGCCTTGATATAATACACACGTATGTGGTGTCCTGTCCACAAAGATAATATGTGTCACTTATTTAAAAATAGCTTGTTTTATGAGTATCCTTCACTATAGGCTGTGTTTTTCTGTCCATACTGCAGATATATTAGCAGAAGACTTCCAGGGGAGAACCCTCCAGTAGCTACAGCTTCTACCCAGAGCAGAGAACATCTTGCTGCAGTCAAACAAGCCCTGCGATCCCTCGGCTTCAACAAGCAGGTATTGATTTGCACAGCGGCCCAGCACGGTGTTGAGCCAAAGGTTACTGACAGCAGGGAGAAATAAACGTGGTCGTGTCACAGGCCTTGAAGTCACAAGCCACACAGGTCACTGATGAGATATTACATCAGATTTTCTTTTTCTGAGATTGCAGCTGTCTGAAACCAGGTGATGGAACTCCAGGGGTTTTAGGCGGGTCTTAAAATAGCCTAAAACTGTAGGCTGAACCTTGCGGTTTAGCATACTTTGTGAGTAGAATTAACTTTCTGGCTTTGGTTCATCTGTAAGGTGAAATATTTCAAACAGACACCCCATTATTCCTGTTAAATAATGACAAAGATACAGGTAGCTTCTCTAGCTTCTCTTGATCGCATAAATTAATGAATTGGAGGATAAAGAGGACTACCAAGCACCCAGAATTTGTGTACTCACAACTAAATTCCTTGAAAAATTTCATGAAGCATCTGTCTACAGAAAGCATGAAATGTATGTGACCAAACATACCTCATCAGGGCGTAGGAGATGGCTGCCCCTCCCTGAGCATGTATCTGACGGAGGTTTCTTCTTGTTAAAAAACAAGTTTTTTCTTTCCACCTTTGCAAAGTGCTTGTTAATACAGGGTCATTGGGGTTTTCTATTGTGGGGTCTTTACCTCACAGCATCAAGCACCTTAAGATAACTGTTGCTGTGATTTGATGCTATATAAATAAACCTGGATTGAATAGTATTGAATAGTCGAGGAGACATTGATTTATGCTTACAGAGTGCATGCCGTGTTCACTGGTACAGTCCGTCCTGTCCACCACCAGCTGTGCTCCCAGCCCATTATCAGGTTCTATACTTAGATTCCAATCAGCATCTATGAGCACTGAGTGACCATCATCTCTCACCTTTTAATCCAGTAGCAGTCAGTATACACAGACAAGGCATAAGGGACAGAGGGATAGAGCAATAGATAGTAGTATTATCACAAGGCGCTACTGTCCACTGGATAAGCGAAGGACCAAGGGACAGAAGAAAGGGTGGGGTGGTAGCAGTGAAGTAATAGACCACCCATTGGTCTCTGTCTAAGCTCTCATCAGGGGATGGCTCCCAGTCCAGAACCAAAGGTCAACTGTCATTAATGCTCCCTGCAGCGCCTTTTCTCTCCCCTGCTGTCTTTTTTCTGCTCCCTAAGTGGAAGGGTCTCTCTATGTATAGAGTGTCAGACAGAGACTAATGCTTGTTTATCTCAGAGATATCAGCTCCAATATCCTGCCTGGAAAGAATACACTCGCAGACATATTCGCAGCTACACAAGCACACATCCTCAAACTCAGACATCCCCCTCTCAGAGATTCAGTGCATTGTTTAATGGGGTATTCCATTAAGCGTCCTCTACTCAAGGGCACAGAGGAAGAGAGGGTGTGACAGAGGAAGAGAAGCGGGTGAACTGAGTTAGGAGGACTGGTGAATCATAACTGTTGCTGTTTATTTGCATTTTGCATTTTCTCTTGTTAGCAAAAAAAGAGACAAAGATAATGATAACAATGTTATCAGTCATTTTATATCGTCTTTTTATATCGCCCAAATGTCACCCATACTCTAAGCTCTATCATTCCTGCTAAAAAAAAAAGGTAGTAAACATTTTTTTTTAAAAAGCAAAATTATTGCAGAACTCCAGGATTCCTTTCCAAACTACAACCACACATATTCTAGTATGTTTAAATTAAAATAAAAACATTTTAAAATGAAAGTGGTCTCCATTAAGGCAAGTGCTTCAGAAACAACCTCACTGTGTACTAACATGCCTGTAAACACATGTCCATACATGACTATACATGCACACTCAGTATCTGTTGGCGTAAACAGGAATTGCACGTTGTTTGCTTATATATTAAAAGAAGAAAAACAGAAAGTAAAACCAGATATTTCTTTGCTTGGAGGGACGATCATGTGAACACATGAGTACGAGGTGAGCAGTGGTAAAGGAGTGCTCACGCAAGACAGACAGAATTAAAGTGTTTCTTGGCTTAAGTTTTGTGATGTGATTCAGTACGGTGCTCTGTCAAATCAACATACATTGTCAGATTGGCATACGTGTAGCACAAAGGGAAAGCTGTATTTGTTAAACAACCATACGCTGTGAGACCAGCAGTAACCCTAACCCTAACTGTAAGCATACATCAATAAAATAAACATCTTCTATTTACTGTTTAACTGACAGCTCCTTTTGACATGGTGGAATCATTGTACAATGCAAGAGGTGGATGCTTTAAAACTAAAATACGGTGGTATTGCCCTCAGGCTGGACAGGTAGACGTTGAAACTTTTGGAAACAATCGTGTATTGACATTTTGTGTTCTTCGCTCATTTGTCACACAGATGTCAACCTTGATTACAAATGCTTACTTCAGGGAAAATGACAGACATTGCTAACCTTCTTTTCTATGCTGGCAGATTGCTATCCAGTCAGATTCTATATTTTATCATACTACAACTGCCTACATGTATAAATGGTCATGTGATATGCATTTTTCAGGCGTTTAAGGATAGAGATTATTTCTGAACTGGTGATGACATGCTGATCTGAAAAGAGATTGTTTTTGTTTTAAAATGAGTGTGTTGTGCAGCATGAAACAGCCTGTTTGAAGTGGGGCTAAAGCTAGAGGATACACAGCACAGACATAATAGGATGTACGATTAAAGTAAGGGCAGTGTTTTTTGAGCTGTTAATTTATGCATACATTAAAATAAAAAAATAGCACGCTTATTCCAGACTATCTTCACTGCCAGGGATCAAGGTAATGAGCAAACCTGGCCACTGAATTATAAACGTAAGATTAATTTGAGGTCTGTGGCAAAGAGGACTGAAAGTAATAAGGCTCTGGCTCCACGAGCTTGTTAGAAGGATCACTCAGTTAGAAGGACATGAAGCTGACATCAAGATAAATATCGAATAAAGACTCACGTCCTTCTAAAAAAGGTTGGACTTATATTGTGAACGATTTCCTAACTGTTTCATACAGTTATAGTAGTTAAAGAATCATCAGTTAATATTATATTCTCTCAACTTTCTCCTGTCTCCCTCTCTCTCTGCTAGGAGGTTGACTCAGTATTTACACTGCTGTCTGCTGTGCTCCATATTGGGGACCTGCGTTTCACAGCACTGACAGATGCTGATACAGCCTTCCCTTCCGACCTGCAGCTGCTGGAGAGAGGTCAGTGCTTATGCCACCACCAGGGCCACATTTCCACCCTTAGAGGAGGTGGAACTAGGCAACGGAGGAGGAGTGGATCTCACTAACTCATTCTATTTACCTTGCTGTCAAAGCGCCTGCCTCATCCTCCCTTAGAGTAGTCTTCTTGGCAGCTTGCCAGCAATAGCTGAAGGCCAGGCAGTTACCTGTTTGGTATCCACACTGAAAACAAAATGTACATGTACAGATTTCTCCGTCATCAGGGACTTTTGTTTTCCCTGTCTCTCAGTCTGATGTAAAAAAATCACATCAGCACCTAATCGGGAACGAGACATTGTTACCTTGGAGATGTATTGTCACAGCCAGTGATGTCAGCGAAGGGTTGCTGTCACCTGTTTTTGCTGCTTGTTTATGGGTTCTGCTCAGAAATCCAATGATGACTAATTGCTGCCAGCTTCATCGATCAGTTAAACGGGAATCAGCTTTAGCAGAGTTCAGGCTGTTATGCTGTCAGCGTGATATCATCATCAGAGCAGTGGGTTCTGGGATGTTATCAGCCCTATCTTTCTGATGCTCAGTTAATGTTTAATGGTGTTATTTTGATGTTTTTTTAACCCATCACTGTGTCACTGTCATTTACTCTGCCTCCCACTCGCTCCCTCTCTCTTTTTCTTCCTTGCAATAGTTGCTGGATTATTGCAGGTGTCCTCCAGTGACTTAAGCACCGCCCTCACCTCTGACGTTCAGTATTTCAAAGGTATTGCTTTATCAGCCTTTTCTAGTTCATGAGTCACATTATTTTCATCAAACCTTTCAGTGAGCCCTGGTGCCATATGGATAAGGAGCGTTGTCATCCTTGAAGAGACCACTTTTATCAGGATGGACATGCTTCAGCGCACAATCAAATAATCACCCAGAACAACCTTACTATGGCTTTACAGTGGTCCTTCCCCCAAAGGGATAAATGGACCCAAACCATGCTTGGGAAATACCCCTTACAGCATAGCCCTTATTCTAGGGGTCAGATTTGAAGGGTTTTCTGTTAATATGTCAAAAATCTGTATATCCAACACATTCTCATCCCAATGCGTAACATACTGACGAATGTGACAAATCATTGGTATGTTACGTGTTCAGAGGCATGAGAGCCAGTTGGAATGAATCTATAAATGTAAATGCGTTTTACGTTCTGATCCTGAATCACTTTAGGGTTAAGGTTAGGGTTAGGGCTGGAATGGACGGCTGGAGCCTCTGCTCTAAGCGTGTCTTACCACCGCGAGCGGCATTCTATTGGATTCAATTGAGAACCCAGAGCATTTCATAAGGATGTGGAAGGGTACCGTTTGCATTACTATGAGACGCCTAAGGACGTGACAAATCATTGATATGTTACGCGTTGGGAATGATAATGCTCTGGTATATCTCTTCTATCCTGGGAATGTCTTTGGAACACTTAAGACAGAGGGCATTGAGCGATAGGTCTTTCTTCAGCAAGTGTTCATAGTCCTAAGGAGATTTAACGTTTTAAAGAAAAAAAGTGTGAAAAAATAAAATCAAGCTTACTACGACTGTGAAATAACCCAACCTGTCAAATACCAGAAACTGTATTTCGTGCACTCTGTGCAGGTGATGTGATCACTCGGCGCCACACAGTAGAGATGTCAGAGCAGTACAGGGACCAGCTTGCCAAAGCCATCTACGGGCGCCTCTTCAGTTATCTGGTCAACAAAATCAACGACTACCTTCAGGGACAAGATGACGCTATCAGGTATAGCTGTGTGTGGTGTCTGTGTCTAGATGTGTTTCCATGGCACACCACAATGAAACCTTTGGAATGACAGATTTCCAAAAACAATCACTCATTTGGGTAAACTGGAGTGACTAACACTAATACTGCAAAGTAATACTTAGTTTAGAGCAGAGATAAACCTTTAAATAAACTTGTACACTAAAATCTGTGTATTGAACAACAGGGTAAAGAGGGAGGACACACCCAAGGCTTTTTTTGTTGTTGTTTTTAATGGAGGGCTCAAACACACACAAAAAACAACTTACATCCACACACACCCAGGTGAAGGACATAGAATCCTTGGTGTTGTTGATGTTGTGAAGTCTTATCACACTCTGATAACCTGCTCTAGATCTTCTGGAATGTGTTTGTGAGCTGCCTTGTTTACACACCAGCCACAGAATGTAATAAATTTGTCAACCACTCACTCATGGCACACCCTCTTCAGATTTTATTGCACACACATACGCGCGCACATACACAAGAATGAAATTTCTTGTTAATGACATAAGCAACACTTTTCTCACTTTTCTTTCTGTTGAGTCAGGAAAAATAAAAGTGGCTGTTTAATAAGTAACATTCATTTCTTTGTTCTAGTGATCCTGTTTGGGAGATTGGGATCTTGGACATATTTGGGTTTGAAGAATTTCAGAAGAATGGATTTGAGCAGGTGGGACAGTGCTTTCTGTTTTAAAATTCAGCCCCCCCCAAAAAAAAATCAATATTATGTTCCTCGTCCCTTTACACTGTGTGATTATTCCGCCTAATCAAGCCAAATGCATCCCCTGTGGCCGTCCTCGGCTATTGAAATATCTCTGAATGGTACTGTATGTGATCCTAATCAAATTTTTAAAATATTTGGAGTTCTTATCTGTTTTAGCCCGGACATTTTTGTCTGTAATTGTAATGAATGTGGTGAGGTCTGTGGCTGACTGTGGCGTGATTTTCATCTGTCCTCCAATGAACCGATGGCTGACACAGTGTCTGTCTCTGTGCAACATGTTAGTGTAATAGGCAGCCTCAAACTACTGTGCGTGTGTGTGTGTGTGTGTGTGTGTGTGTGTGGGTGTGTGTGTGTGTGTGTGTGTGTGTGTGTGAGCTTGGAAAAGTCGGCAATGTTTCTGGGTGATGGATGGGAACATTGAGGGAGGCTTCGTTCAACCATTGTTCATTAGTAAACTACACAACTGTCCTGCCTAATTGCTCAGCCATAATGTCAGCCTGAGATGAGTGATTACAACCGATGCTGACCTATTCTTTATGTCAGTGCTCAGGAAAACTTCACCTTCTCATCCCTCAGAGGGACAAAAGAGGAGAAAACACACTGTGAGCGTATCTTTGTATGCACAGTCATCAAAACTCTTTTTATTGCCCAAAATCTAAATAATTTCTCAATTTTGTGGCTGTGCTAACTAGTCTTAAATGAATGTTCCTGTTTTCAGTCAGTCTGAATGAAAAAAGTTACAGGAATGTCCATGATTTATAGAACTCATTCCAAGGTTGAACACACACACACTGCTGACACTAACAAAGATTAGCCTTTAGGAGAACTATGACCTGTCAGGGGGCAGACGATGTTTTGGCTCAATGAAGAGCTCATACGTGGTGCATAGGCAAAATGTCTTTCGCATGGTAAAAATGAAAAAGGAAAAAAAAAGCTGCTTCTTACTCTCTAAAGGACTATGCTAACGTCTTTACTCAGGGTCATACAAAGATACGAGGGCGTGAAACAGCTGACACTGTTTAGTATGAAATCAGAGGTCACAGTTTATGTTCAGGCTTAAGTGTAGATCCCCTTTTGCACTTTGTGTGTGTGCATGTGTGTGTGTGATTTTCATGCCTTGCCCTCACTCCTTCCTAACTATGATAGAGTAGGCCTGGTCTTGCCATGGACGCTGCCCTACTCCCACTGCCCAGGCATCTGCCTGCTCTGCCTCTGCCATCAGGACTGGATCGAGTTCAGCTCTCCCAGGCTTCAGGGAGGCTTGAGTAGATGGTAGTGGGGGGGGGGTACTAAAGTGAGTAAACTTCAGTTGGGGCTCAAAACCACTCCTGAGGCCACTTTGGCTTGACTTGAATCCAGTTGGGAGAGCGCCATGCCCATGTGGGTTATGATGGAGGTCACAGAGGAGGAGATGACGGTTGAAGACAAGGAAGTGAAAAATCAGGGAAAATTTGGGGTGGGGGAGGGGTATTTCGTGCTCATGGCTCCATGCTGCTTGTCAGTCTCGCTCAACACACAGAAAAATTTCACACACCTCCCACTCTGGCTCTGGGGGCAGTGGAGTGTCAGCTGGGCGGATGTGTGGATATATGTACAGGTACACAGAGTGTGAATCTCAGGTCCCACGGAGACAAGCAGAGATCTCCCCTGCTAAATCCACTCGTCTGATCTCGTCTGTCAGTCACTGGGTCTTGTAATACGTTGGTAGAGAGGAGGTGGTATCAGCTGCACTGTCAGATTCAACATAGCAGATCACAGTGCACAGACCCACTTTAAGCCTTAGGGTAGTTTTTGAACGTTCCACTTGAAAAACATTGTCAAATGCAGTCTGTAACAGCTCCACCAAACTAAATGAGCCTCCGGACAAGAAGACTGTTACGTGTTTATTTCCATCTAATTAAAGCTGCAAATTGTGTAAACAAGTCTGATTCATTTTGGGGATTTGATCCATTAATCAACTGTTGTTTCAACATCTGATGAAGACCTTGAATTATGGTTCAAAAATATTAATAAAACAAAAGTTGTGCCGACGTCTGGGACACTAACTGGCAGTTTTAACAAAGGATGAACTGAAACAAATGTTAGTCAGTGCACGGATCGTGAGCTAACCTCACGTTTTTAGCACTGCATCATACTTTCCAAACTAACTTGTGAAACAAGCGCCACACAATCCCAAGCTACTAAAAGGAAAGGCTTCAAACTTTCCTTTTCATAAAGGTTACATCATCAGACACACATGCTCCATGTGTGTATCATGAGATCAACTTTTCAACTCATCTACTTTTTTGCCCCTTTTTTTTATAGTTTTTTCCCATCACACCCATGCTCGTTGGAGCAGATGGCTGCCGGTTCTGTCGAAGGTCCCTTTCTGTTAACAGGGAGTTCTTCCTTCCCACTTTTGCCATGTGGTTGCTCATAGGGGGTCATCTGATTGTTGGGGTTTTCTCTCCATCCATCTATCGATCCATGCTTGTCACCAGTCTATTGAGGTTTAATAATTGAAATTAATCTAAAATGAATGATCTGGTTATCAGAAGAAAATAGTGATAGCTCAATAGGACCCATTCTGGACTATCTTTGGAGACTAAATTCTTTGAGTGTGTTTTGTTCTTACTGTGTTCCTGAATATGTAGAAGTTCACTAACCGTTCATTCATGTAGCTTTACTGAGCTGTGATGTTTCTACAGCTACGATAGCACTGGCTGTGTTCAAATAATGGGATAATCATATCACACGACAAAATAAAAAAGACATGGGATTGGTACATACTAGTCCTGAAATCATCCAATAACGTTTTCTTGTAGGTGACTGGTTATAGTATATATAGTATATAGTAAACATGCCAAAGTAAAGTGAAGATGTTTTCCAAATACCTCCAGTCAGTGCGATGCATCCTCTGGTTCTACAGAGTTCTAAGATCAAAGTTAAACTTGCTAAATTTGTCATTTTTTTACTTCCTGTTCAAAGTTCACTATCCTGCGTGCTCCTGCTTCTTACCTGCAGACATTCACTTTGTAAAAGCATGCAGCCCTGACAGACCCCTCCAGCTGTATGCACGCTGCTCAGCCTTCACATTGTACTGCTGCACGTCTCAGCTGATTAATGCAGATGCTACCTCTGTCAGAGTAATAACACTACATCCTTACACACACCTTCTCTAAGGATTGTCCCACAATGCATCACTGTGAACATTAAGTGATGATGGAACACAAGCAAACAGGGATTTGCGGCACATGCAGCATTCTAGTGTGAGCATTGAGGGAAGCGGAGGGAGGGGGTTGATGGTGGAGGAGTTCAGAAGTTTGGGGTGGAGGTGTGAGGGATGGGGAGATGGGGGTGGGGGGACATTTCTCTTCATTTCTAGGTGATTCACATTTGAAGTGGGCTTGCAAAATTGCTTTATGGAAAGTGGCGAGCAGCTCAGCGGGAACATTAGGCTGGAAACAGCGGGGAGGCCAGCGTTTCATTAGGGAGCTGTATTCTGCCTTTATTACCCAGATTTGGAGTTTTATGGTTATCATTATTTGCAATGGAATTATTATTCGCATACTATATCCGCTAGTCAGCTGTTTAGATTGGGGACAGTGGGACACATTGTCTTTGTGAGTGGATCTGTGCATTGTGCCTGCGGTGATCTATACAAGGTTAGCCATTTCTGCTCCTCTGAGTGTGTGGTTAGCTGGGGCAGTAGTCCTGCTCTCAGTTCATCTGTTGGTCTTGCCAGTTGAAGGTTCAGGTATTTCCGCTGTGAGGCTGAAGTGATCAGCATTGGCAAGGCAACGCTGGGTGATTTCTGATCGAAGCCTTGTCTCAGTCTCCTTCAGAAACTCGTCCTGCACACACACACAAGGACAAAATCATTACTTTATTCAGTATCCCTGTATTTTTTATCTCACTTCATTAGTGTTGAGACAATGTAAGCAATGCTCCCCAAAATCACTAAAAAGCAGCATTCCATTAATGCAGGGGCCAAAAACACGCGGCCCGGGGACCACTTGCGGCCCGTGGCACCCCTACTTGCGGCCCGGGGACCACTTGCGGCCCGTGGCACCCCTACTTGCGGCCCGGGGCCACTTGCGGCCCGTGGCACCCCTACTTGCGGCCCGTACACTGACGTGAAGAAATATAACGCAATTTGGCCCTTGAAGTTACTTTTTTTGTCAGAGAGGATTTGTTTGTTGTCGAGTGCAATGTTAAAATAAGTTCTTTAAAAAGCAAAAAATGAGTTAACATGAGCAGAGAGCACAAACATGCTGAGTTAGTTCAGTGAGAGAGTCACAAACTAATGTGTACACTTATGACCACAAACAGAGCAGCAGTGTGTTTGTTTGGTAGTTCAATGAAAGGCTTCAGTTAGTTAAGAGTGAGGAAAAAGAGTCTGCGTTCTGTTTTTGTATTGTTATACAATATCTGAAATTTAAAAAACAAACAAACAAAACATTTTCTGAACTATTTGTGGGTGTGTTCCTGTTTGTTCGTTTTTCTTGTACTACTTGAACACTAAAGTGGTCCTCCAATGAGATGACAGCCCACAGCTCATTTCAGTTTGACACCCCTGCATTAATGCCTGCAAGCAAAGGTCTTCTGTGACCACGTGTTTCTGATCTGAACATAATCCCAGACGTTGACACAAAGTATTATTTAAGAACAGTTATAATTAATTTGAATGGGCAGAAATTAATAAATGTATTCATGTATATGGCAACGCGTTTGTTTATAAACATTGGTGTTTTCAAGTTTAAACTGGCGACACAAGCAAAAGCAGAACAAAAATTATTTAATTCATTTTATAGTCATGAATATGTTCACAATGTTTATCTATCAATATTAATATTTTCTTGTTTCACTGATCCAAACACATGCTTTAATGTAAATGTATATATAAAAATAGACCCTTGATCTTAGTGTACTCTCACCACAGAGAAAGTCAACAGAAGGTTCTTGATGAATTTGTGGCCCAAATCAGATAACTTTCCTCAGGAGACTCGGATTTTAGAGTACACTCCCATTAGGTGACCCAAGCACTATTTCATTTTACTGGTGGACCAGTTTGAAGAGATGGGGCTGGTTTTGAACCCTGACACAGTACATGTGTAGTGTGATTGTGCATTGTTTCCAAGCACAGAAGTCCTCAGTGAGAACTGACCTCATCAATATCTGTCTTAAGCAGTGACAGGAATAACGGCGTTAAAAGCAACGGCGTTACTATTTTCAGTAACTAGTAATATAACTAATTACTATTTCTATCATTACAAAACAGTTACCGTTACCAAGAAGAAAATGCAGTGCGGACGCGTTACTATTTTTCAGCACACAGACGGTTGAAGCTGTCTTCAGCTTACTGGGAGCTGGGGGGCGGAACAATCGTACAAGTGCTGCTGATTGGCTGAGAAAGAATAAAGTTGTCATGGTAAACCAATCATATGACCAGTTTAAGATGACATAGTAACCCCGAGTCTCCATTTTTGTGTTAAAAGTGGAGACTTCAAACTATATACCAGTTTTTAAATTGTGTTGATCGGCCACATAAAACCAGAGTCATGATAAAAAATATATGCAGTGTTTTTTCCTGAATACTATCGTCACGGTTACTGCAGGAAGAAACAGTAAAAACTGTGTTTTCTAAGGAAAGTGCTCAAAAGCACTCCGCTTATGAGCAAAAACAAAAACCAAAAAACCCCACCCTTTCCTATTGGTGGAAAAATGTACCATGTTGCCCAATCAAAAAATGATATGGCAACATGGCGTTTGGTTGTTTAGGAAGAGGGGGAAGTTTTAGGAGTGACAGTGAGAGAGAGAGAGAGAGGGCGAGAGAGAGGGTGAGAGAGAGGGCGAGAGAGAGAGGGAGAGGGAGATTTGTGATGTTTAGCGTGTTTGGAGTGTGTAGTGTTGTGTTGTTAGTGTGTTGTGTTGTGTAGTTAGTGTGTAGTGGTGTAGTTGGTGTGTTGCGTAGTGTATAGTTTGGTTGTGTGTGTCAGAACAATGAGGCGACTGCTGAATGTCACAGTTGCTGCCAAAAAGCCACCAAAGGCAGACTGCAGTGTAAACGCTGTCTCCAGGTGGGAAACAGGCGGAGTGATACACCTCCTGCTGTCAGGCCTGCAGGTATCAGGCTGTGATGTGCTCCTCTGTCTCATAGTGGACAGAAACTATTTTTTGGAGTGGCACGAATAATTTGTGTGGCATCTTATTTGATGCAGAACGCCTGATTGTTCTGTAAATAGTTTGAAATGTTTTTTAAAGAAAACACCTTGGCTGCATTTTTAGATAAATAGCTGCATTTAACTTTGTTGTTTGCAAAACTTGTGCATAGGTTTTTAAAATTTACAATTTATATTTGCATTTCAAGTTATGAAAATGATTCATTAAACATGTTTGTGGTTGTTACAGTAAAAAATATAACTTTTTTCTACTCTGATTTTATGTCTTTAGTCTGGTTTTAGATCATTAATACAGTGTGTCAAAATGAAAAAATAACAGTAAATTCAGACATGTGAGGTTGTGCTGAAAAGAATGATACCAAACAAGGCGAGGTAAACCGTTTGTAAAGGTGAAATGTAGAGGTCAAATCAAAAGTAGTCACAAACGGCCGATTGTACCCTGGAGCCCAGAGGTTTGAACTTTTCTTTAAAGTAACGCAGTAGTTACTTTTCTTATTAATTAGTTACTTTTACAATATTGTAACTCAGTTACTTTTTTGAAGAAGTAACTAGTAACTATAACTAATTAGTTTTTCAAAATAATTTGCCCAACACTGGTCTTAAGTAATTAACAAATCCATATGGCATATGTAAGAGGACAAATTATCATTGCTTACACGGTACTGTGCAGACGTCTTGAACCACTGCTCATTTATTTATATTTTGCTTCTAAGGAACCATACTTTCTTGCAATTTTATAAAATCATCTTATTTTCCAAAGCTTCAGTCTAAAGAGGGGCACCAGAAAGGGCTGCCCGCTTACCCCCTCGCTCTTTGGTATTTATATCGAGCCACTAACAGCAGCAGTCCACTGGGTAGGTTGCGCCATCAGATGGCCGCACCGACGAGAGCTCCGAGTCATCTCGGCAAACTTGCATATGACAAATAAAAGCTGAAACTGAACTGAAACTGAACAATCTGACAAAATGTAGATGTTAAAGGAATTCAAACTGAAAATACAGACCATAAAATAAGCCTATGCTGATGATGTATTACTTTCCCTTGTGAACACACAAACTTCTTCTAGAGACAATCACACTCATAGATTGTAATAGTCCACTCATAGATTTCAGAACACCTCCACCACTCCACTGCATTTGGGTAAAATTAAATATTTAGGTATAATTTTTTCCACCAAGTTCTCAGACTTGGTACAATTGAACCATATTCCTCTTATAAAAATGCTAGAAGATGATCTCACACATTGGAATACTTTACCGATATCACTCATGGGAAGAGTCATTGTTTAGGTCACTAGATGTAAACATCTCAAAATTTCTATGGAAAAACAAACCATTACGAATAAGTTTGAAAACTCTACAAAAGCCAAAATGCATGAGTGGTCTAGAACTACCAAATTTTCATTACTATTACATAGAGCAATCTAGTTTTCTGTCATGGCAAGAAAAGGGAATAAAAAATCTTTAAAATGTTATTCAAGATGGAAACTTTATTTCATTTCAGGAACTCAAATATGGACTCAACAACTCTAAGTTTCTTGAATATTAGGAGTTGAAATCCATAATACAGAAGAGATGTAAACTCAGTAAACTGAACTTAGAAATACATATTTCTGTAACGGAGTTTTTAAATTTCAGAACCCCAAATATTATCAAAAATGTGTATTTAAAAAGTCATTATTAAAAACTGATAATTCATTTTCCCTCCCAACCACAAAGTGGGGGCGAGATCTTTCCATCAATTCAGATCAAAACTTCTGGACACAAATATGTTTAAGTACCTTCAAAATGACTAAAAGCCCCAACTTACAACTCATACAATACAAAACTCTCCACAGAATACAGCATACAGGACAAAGAATGTTCCAAATGGGTCTTACAGACTCAAACATATGCACCTGCTGTACAGGTAATTCCATTGAGAACTATATGCATGCTATGAGGTGTCGTGGCAGAGGATATGTGAAGACCTAGCTACACAGTTTAATTGCTGTATCTCAACCTCACCCAAGCTGTGCATCTTAGGTGACATAGGTGAACTGGATATGGAAACAAATACATCACATATAGTCTTCACTGCTCTATGCATCTCTAAGAAAATTATCTTCATGACTTAGAAATCAAAAAAACATTTGTGTATTGCTCAATATAGAAATGTACTTCTAGATCACATTAGTTTGGAGGTGAACTCTGGGTCTGTGGAAGTCTAGCAACCTTGTGAGGGCTGGGGTTACCCCCTAAAAACAGTTTGGGGGCATCTGTGTGTCTGCCTCAGTTGGTGTTGGAGGTGGGTGACTGGGGTGGGCGCTGCTTTGCAGTCTTGGGACGTGGGGCCTGGGGGGCTTGCAGTGGCAGGTGCTGATCCCAGGTCAGGGAGCTGGCCTCCCGAGGCCTGGCGCCCTGGTGTGTTGATGAGCACTGCTGACCAATAGTCTTGTGCTTGTGTCGCATTTCTCCCATCAGTTTTCTAGTTTTCACACAGTCATACTCACTTTCTACATCTCATTCACTTATGTACACTAACACAAGCACCCACAGAGGAGGGGAGCAGGCGGGGCTTCTATCCCCATTTCCTACAGCCAGCATGGTGCCAGGGTTGGATAGGTCTGAGGACGGGCTGACTGCATCACTGCTGGTTGTCGTCCACACCTTAGAGGGTGGAGTGGATGTAGATGGAAGTGTGTGTCTGTGCAGTTTCTGTGTGTGTGTGTGTA
>VVHJ01065324.1:36470-50454 GCA_015107715.1 Tylochromis polylepis
TTTGCATATTTGCTACACTTATACATTTGTAGACTAAGAGAAACCCAATAAATACAAAATGTAGTTTTTACATGACGATTTTATTTATTATAGGGGAAAAAGCTATCCAAACCTACCTGGCCATGTTTTTAAAAAAAGCAGCTGCCCCCTAAACCTAACAACTGGTTGTGCCGCCCCTGGCAGCAAGAACTGCAAACAAGCATTTGCGATAAGTGGCAATGAGGCATTCACGTCATTGTGGAGGAATTTTGGCCCACTCTTCTTTATGGAATTGCTTTAAATCAGCCACACTGGAGAGTTTTCGAACATGTTTAAAGGCCACTTTAAAACCTTAATTTTGCCATTTAAGAGAGTAGCATGTTTTTGTTTGTATACATTCCAAACAAGTATTTTGTTTAGATGTCATCTCTTTGCATCAGATTCTACATCTCATTATTTCCCCCTATTTTCTTTTCTCATTAAAAGAATTTCTAGAATCTGATCCCTTCTTAAATATTTTAGTGTGTAAATTCACTTCAAATCACCCTCTTTTTTAATTTTTCACTATATGGAAAAGAGGTGGCAGACTTTCAGCAAAACCAAAGTGATTTACTGTTCACACACACCCAGACGCACACACCTCCACACTATTTTTTGTTTTTGCACTTGATCAGTGAGTGGAGCAATCAATACCTCTAGACTGAGTAAGTGGACTGCTGAGTCTGGAATCAAAACCTTTTTTTTCTTTTACCGACAGAGAGGAGGAGAGCGCTTCACACCCAGGGAGGAGGAATACGAGTGAAAGAGGTGGAGGAGGAGACGCAGATGGACAAGTGCTTATGCGGGTGAGTCTCCTTCTGGCTGTGTGCCATGGCCACAGACTCTCTTTGTTTGCCCAGCTACTAAACTAATAGAGATAAAGGCAGATTCCTGCTGGCCCTGAATTAGAAAGTCATTAAAGAATATAAACACACAAGGGAGAACACAGGCACAGACGTGCGCGCGCACACACACACACACAACCACACTATAAAGTTAGTTTGCTATATTTTTTCTACTGTTCGAACTGCATGAGGGGTTTCAGCAATCCTGATGATGCCAGTGGATTGTACAGTGGTTCAGAAAATGTTTACCGGGGAATTTCTTTGCTATAAACTAATTATTACTGTCAAATGGCACACAGTCTTTACGTATCTTAAAACAGGACTGAGTCTCCTCCTAAACACAGTCACAATGCTAAAATGCCCTCAGCAACTCACTGCCTGCTTTGGTTTTGGTCCTCTGGTCCTTTGCTAGATGTCATTCCCTATCTACACTTATCCAAGTCAGTAGCTTTAGTCTCTTTCTTTCTCTTTTAAAATTTCATTAGATTTTGTTCTTTTAAAAATTGGATGGACAAAGCTATATTTATACTGTCTATAGAGTTTAATTCTAACTGCTCTGTTTTGTACACATTCAGTGAAGCGCTCAATGACATGATTATAAGTTATTAAATAAACCCAGACGCTTCCAGCTGTGAGGGAACAGAACTTACAAATGCAACAACATATCACCCAAAATGATAAATCATTACATATTAAATACATGTTAAGAACTAAAAGTACATCAATAGAGTAGAAGTACATAGAAATATATAACAAGAAGCTGTGAATAAATGTACAGTTTCTGTGTACAGCTGTTATAGAAAAATAGCACAACAATGGATCCTGAAAAAAGACGAGACAGGCAGCAAGATGGCAGCAGAAGACAAGAGGTGCACATGTGATCACTCATAATGAGCAACCTCAGCGAGAGAGAGAAGAGTGCACTGTAGTGATTTTTTTAAATCACTTCAATCATAGATTGAAGTGCATTTAAGTGACACTGAAAGCATCCAAATCAGGCCTGGTCCATTCATTTCACTGTTTCTGAGCTCGTTAAACTGAAACTGAATGAAACACACTGAAATCTCAGCTGTGCTGGGCCTCGTGGCTGCAGTGGTGACCTGCACTGAGCTCTAATTTCAGTTTAACAATGTTTCCTCACCCTCTCTCACTGCTATCTCAAGATTATTTAAGATGGTTGCACAGCGGCTGCCAGGAACGAGCGTTTAAAGCTCTCTGAGGTGCAGGCGGCTTAAACAAGCTCATCTGTCAGCTCTGTATTCAGGAAGACAACCGCACAAATGGAGCTACTAAGCCATTATTATTAGAAGGTAGGACTGAGCCACAGTTCCAGTCTGTTTTGCTCGGTCAGAAAGGACCATGTGCTGAGAGATGAGCAGTGCTGATACATGAGGAGGTGTATCTCAGTGTGGTCACACTTATTTGAACATTGAACACATCAGGGTTTGGTCAGACGCAAGCAGGTTTGGAGGCACGTCTGTTTTTACATTTACTCTCTCTTTGTCTCTCTCTCACACACACACACACACACACACACACACACACACACACACACACAGACATGGAATACTCGTGCCTAAACTGGAGCAATAAAATGTGTTCATTAAAAAAAAAAAAAATGAACAAGAAGCGAACATATGGAAGCCCCAACAGAGACATTCGTACTTCGATCTGTGAAAATTCATTACGGATTCTCACAATCAGTGCGTGTGAGAATTCACCGTTTCTTCTCATGTGGAGCTAAACAAAGGCACATGTGCTTGTTCTGGGAGCAGCATGCAGCGCAGCCTTATTTCAAAGGCACAACTTGAAAGACGACAGACAGCTATTTACAATATTTATACATTTAGGATGCTGATACTATGCATAATATGTGTCTGTGTTTTAGTTAGTGTGCATAAGCGTGTGTGTGCATGAGGGAGACAGTGGGGAAGAAAACGGCTGATGAAAAAACGGTTACTTTGGAAATTCTCTGATAATTGGTGCCTTAAAAGGAGCTCATTTTTAACTATGTCACCATGACTGCTCGATGACAATTAATCTGTTTGCGGCTGCTTCCTTGGCATCTGTGCCAATTACTTTATATGCTAATATATGTAAATGACATCTCAGATGCCAGTCTCAAGTATTATGCGAGCGGCGTATTGTGTCTTTTTTTTTTTTTTAACTCGTATTGTTGATCAGCCTCAACAATACGAGTTGTTTAAATTTGGAGGTGTGTTAAGTTCTGTATTTGCTCATAAACCACACATTCACCTCACACACCCGCAGGTGATACATTTAGTTTGAAGACCACCATTTTTGGGGGTTTGTTCCTAGAACGGAGCCTTTGAATAATCTGTTTAGTCACACATAGATCATTTTACTGGTTTTGCACATTAAATAAAGAGTTTTGCAAAAAAGGAAAGGCGCTTTATCAGTCTTCTTTATTTTTTTTTCTGCTCGAAACGCTGGTAACTTTTTCAAACCAAATTCAGACAAAACAAGCACAGTTATTATGAATCAAGACATATAAATAAATACATTCATTTATTTATTTAGTTAGTTAGTTATTACCCAATAACCCAAATTGACTCCAATATTTTTGCAGCTCAGACGCAGCTTAATTGAATTTCATATTTTTGCACACACGCTGACTTAACCCTTTGAGGTCTAAGCACTCTAAGCACGAACCCCCAGATAATCACAATATGTCACTCCTTCCAAGTCATGGCAACAAGGGAACATTAAAAAAACATTCTGATAACATTACTAAATACATTTCTTTTCTTTTTTCTTTTACTTGCCAACGCCAAGGGTGATCTAGATCTCAGAGTTTGAAAAATCAGAATATCTGGTCTTATCATCAGGATAAATAAACAGAAAGTCAAAGCCATGTATGAGACCAAATATTTCTTTAATCAGGCCTCCATGCAGAATATAGAAGTAGTGTATAAGCACTGAACTGCTTATTCTACACATATAGTGCTATATGTAAATACTACTGTACATAAATCCATAGGTATAAAAAAAACAAATAACTTTTTACATAAAAAATGTATTCATCAGTGATGACAATTCTTCAATAAGCCGAAATGTGTTTGATAATACAGCATTGCATTAGGTTTAACTCACACTAGGAGTATCACAATAACCACATTTTGATGATAACTGTATTTATCAGTGAAGTACTGACAGTGTCTCAATAAAGTGTAACAGTGTAAATAATTGTATAATTCTTGTTTGTATGATTTTGTGGTTGTTTGAAATGTATTTAGAAATGATTCAGGAATCTGGCTGATTACTGTGTTTTCCCCAAATTTTCTACAGACATCATGTGATATTGTGAGAAAACGGCACAGATCAAACAGTGTGTATAAAGTAAAGAGTACTGTGGTATTGTACCTTGCAGTTGTATAAACATATAATCTATTAATTTAGTGGCTGCACAGTATTGTTGATTGGAAAATTCATGGCTAAAAAACATATTTTTTAATGTAAAAAATATTTTGATTAAAGAGCGTGCACGTATTGCTGGGTGATCACAGAAACATAAAACATGATTTTGATAATTACTGATACTGTTGGTTTAGGGCAGCTGTGGCATAAGCCTTACACTGGGAGGTGATCTAATAAATGTAATAACCCCTGTGTGTTTTAGCTACAGGGTCCTGCTATATTAGAAATGAAGCAGTGACCTTTCTAAAGAGAATTTGTTTATTTTAATTCATTAATTAATCAATTAGTTCGTTTGTTTTAGCATCCTACTTTTCAGACTTTAATGTCAAATATGGTCTGCACTGGGACTTTCACATTTCAAACAAGAAATAAGAAATATTTATGATTTTTAAAAATGCACCTGTGATAATCTCATAACTCTCACTGTCCTTTTTGTATTATTTTGATATTGTTGCAGTCTCTGCTTGTACGTAGATTAACACGTTTACCCTTCATTTGTATACAGGACAAAGTGACAGATAAATTTAATTCATAGTATTATTGATTACATTTATTAAGTGAAACTCTGATGTTGTGGCTGCTACTATAGACATGAACAAATCTAACAGTGTGCTATGCAGGACTTATGAAAAAAGTATGACATTGTATTCAGTTGATAGCTATATAAATGACCTTGGTCTCTCACTATTTAAGAATACTTACAATACAAATAACTGCTGCATTGTAAAATTGTATGTTTATATGCCAGATGAAAATGCTTTACAACAGGAAGTTACAAACACATTAAAAGTCATTTACAGCTACATTGTAGCCTTTAATAGAGTTATGGAGTGTTGTTAATCATTGTTTATGAATGGCGCAGGGGTTGTTGAATACTGCTGTTCAGTGAGGGACACAAGAAAGCTTAGAGATGTCAAGAACTACACACAAAGGATAACAAAAAATGTTTTGCAATATCAGAGATGAAGCTGTGACCTTTGACCTTGTCATGGAAGAAGTTATTCAAACTTTTTTCCCTTCATATGTTAAATCAGACGTGCTCTTTATATATACAATAACTACAAACACTCTTATTCTACCACTGCATGCTGCTGTTACATTCATATGTATGTATTGACACGTGTGTGTCGTGTGCTGGAGTAAGTGGGATGGCTTTAAATACTGGCTTGGTAGTATGGATGGAACCAAATGTGAATATATTATGTGGATATAGACAGAGCAGAGGTATAAATCAGTCACATGGAACCAGTGAGACGCCAGGAATAAGAGAAATGATTTGAATTTACAGTGAGACGTACGGTGTCTCACCATGCATTCATTAACTATGAGCTGTGAATACATTATACGACTACCTCATTAAGCATAACAAGTATATCTGACCTGGGGTTTGATGCTGGTTCCACGTCAGTGTTACTGAACACTTCCAGTGTGACCTGGTTTAAGCTGATGCTTTAGGTCAATCAGCTGCTCTCTGCTATGTCAGGAAACTTGAACAGCTCTCGTTATGGAGACATTGCTCTGTTACTTATAATGAAACGCACTTATTCACAGCTGCCTATAAATGGCAGTAATTACCCACATTTCCTGCACGACAGACAAACACACAGAGCTGCCTAAAGGTGCTCCTGCATTGTTGCGACTCTTTCGTCTGCTCTGTCTGCAGCCTTCCATCGCACCGACTGAAGATGTCACTGTTGTATACCAAATAGCTGCTCCCTGTTCTTCTCTTTCTGTGTATGTGAGATGAGAAAATGCGTTTCTGTGTTCATCAGTGAGATACAAAGCTATGTTGTTGTATTTAAGATGTTCGACTGTGAAGTTTTGACAAAGCAGGGGGTATGACAGACAAAAAAACAAAAGAAATCCATCAGAATTAATCCAGCTGGGTGATCTTTAAGAGAGAAACACATTCAACTCAAAACAACTAAATTACATATTTGAATTTGATTGTTGAGTATATGGCGATAAACTGCATTAACTTGCCGCTTTCAAAATATGAACTTCATCACTTTTCCTTATTTTGTTATTTTGCCGGCAAAGAATTCACACAGACAATGAAAATACAAAAATAACGATTATATTCCAGCGCCGAAGTATTCATTAGGGCAATTATGAAAATGAAGACTGCTCTTTAAGGGGCAGGAGGTGGTGCCACACACATGCACGCTTGTCCGGCTTCACAGCACATGCTGGGGTGTTTAGTGCGTTTTCATTTTTAATTTTTTATTCTGGTAATTACAGCATCAATGTTACGATTTGATAATTATACTGACGTTCAACAGAAGAGATTCAGAAAGACTACAAATAAAAGGAGAGTGAACATGCAGCGGAAATGCAGAAACGGTGCTTGAATAAAACATAAAATAGTCTCTGATCCCGTATGCATAAACATCATTTTTACGCTCGTTCATGTGCATTTGCACAGATTGAATATCATGTGTGATGTTACAGATTTATCAGCCGTTAGATTTGACATTTTAAGCATTTGGTTTCTCTTTTGTTTGATTGCTATGTTTTCGCTTTGTGGCTTTCTCCACTTTTTTCTCCTGACGATCTGTGAAAATTCAAAGAAGAGCATTTCAATTCACCCACAACAGAAACGGATGAATCACTGCGGGATTATTAAAGATAATGGTAATATGCTCAGAGTCACTAAATTCAACTGGTAAATATTCTAATGCGGCCACAAAACCCAGTTGTGTCCTCTACAGTGTCACCAGCTGCCAGATGTTACTGCTGTGTGTGATATAAATAGGTTGTGAGGCTTGTCGATGTCATGTGTAGATGAAAAACGTGTGTAGAAATTTTGTATAAAAAAACTAAACTGAATTTGTGGACACATAAAAAAACATGGAGTGTTGCAAAATGAAACCTTTACCTTCAGATGGCAGAATTCATCAACAAAGGCTGACATCACTGGTCAGTGTTTAATTACAGTCACTGGGTATAACCATAACCTCTGTTATAGCCTCTCAAATCAGGTACTATAACTTCACAAATATACCTGCTGAATCCCAAACTGACACATTTTCCTTCCATAAAAACTGGTTCCAAAACTTGTACCTGAGATGTAAGAGGACATCTTTGAGGGGTGGTATGAAGCGGGCTGGGGAAGAGCTAAACAAATTAAAAATTAGAAGCCCAAGTGGTCCTCAGTCCTGTCTGCTGAAGCTGAGCCATGGTAAGTTTCTTTCGAAGCGTTGTGTTGGTCTATCAGACTCTGAGATTCAGGAGTGCAAAAACCCAGCCACCAAAAATCCCACATTCTTAGATACAGCAGCATTTTAACTAAGCAACAAAACATCTTTCATATATACGTCTGACTGTGACACCAGCAGTCAAACAGGACTCACTTCATGTGATACAAGTAGCCTCTGCTTATTTATTTAGCTTTAAACTGTGTATTCTTGAGCTTATCCCTACAGGTTTCAAATGTGCACTTGTGTTCTGTTTAAGGCTTAACGTGCATAAGGTTTAACCAAATAAAAAAGTCACGATTGTTTTTACTGGGACACCATAAAAAGCACTATTATTACTTTATGTGAATAAATGAAATCTCGTTTAAAATGCTTTAATTAGAAGAACCTTTTCCATGATTAAAGCAGCACATGATCTGTAAAAAGAAGGAGCTGTCTTACTCTAAAAGGGAATCAAAAGAAAACAAGATCACCAGTAAGACCAGAACAAGTTTGTACATATAAAAAAGCCTCTGAGGAATATTTATTGCTGATTTCAGAGGACTTCAGTATTTACCTGTTACGCAGGTATGAAACAACCTTGTTATATCCGCGTCACGCAGCATGTGCTGCCTTCCCTGGAGCCAGTTCTGTTTGGTTTCGAAACTCTGAAACTTTAACCTTCACATTTTAAATGTGTTCATTCTTAACTTGGTGACACACAAGAGCCACTCTCTGGCATTATGGTCCCACTGCCTTTGCACATGGCACCTGATGCCAAAAGTGACACACTTGTTGGAGCAAGCCATGCTTTGGTGTTATTTCAACTGTGTGCTGCGGCCAGCGAACCAAAGACACGTGTACAGTTGTGTCAGTGTCTCGTGCCATTTAAATGATGCATCTGTACAGAAGCTCAGAGTCACTTATATACAGAGGGAGATGTTGCAACAATTTAAAAAGATTTGATTTTCTGGAAAAGAAAAAAGAAAAAAACTTCTTTGCTTCCGGTTTTGACTTCCTCTCCTCCTGTACCAGTGCAGCTATAGAGGTTTGTCTGTTTAGGAGAAGACTGCAGCGAGTACTCGTGTCTGGTGTAAATGGTACGGAACTGTGTCGACGTCACTGTCTGCACACAACATGCCCGATGCACTGACTATAATGGGCCCATTAAATTGCCCCACCTACTAGTATGTCCACCTCCCTCCCCTTTGCTTCCCTCCGTGCTCTCTCCATCCTACCCTGTATTTATCAGGCTGTGTGACTTTCTAATCCCTCTCTTTAGCAGCAGTGTGTGAAAGCTAACACTCCTCCATGTGATTATGGAGGGCCCTGGGCTGCTGATTATCTGAAGAGACCACCACAGAGACCCCCGGCCATGCTCTCCTAAGCCAGTGATGCTTTAACGCTTTTTAATTGATCTTCACACTTTTACAAGCCCCCCCCCCCCACACACACACACACAAAAGCGCAGGTAAAACTGGATGTTTTGGCTGTGACAGACTGCACTCTCTCTTGCAGATTTTTAAAAACTTTTTACTTTCTATTTTGTAACTGGATGTAGTTGATTTGTTCTTGATGCTTTTTTTATACTGCAGTATTTAGTATGCAGTCATCAGAGCATCAGAACTTCACAGATGCTGTCACAGACCTTTCAGTATGTCTCTTTTTCTGTCTGACACAAATAATCAGACATTTGGATCTACAGTAAGCTGTAACTGGTCCTTTGTGCAGAGGGGAGACTCCACTTTCTGCTTAATACCTGATGTTTTCTATAGTACCTGTAGTGGTAACACTACACATTACTGTGGTATGCATTATTGTACTAATATTTTAGCTCACAAAGAACGATGATTGGGGTAAGCTAACCCTAGAGCTTGCAGTCAGTTACAATTTTGGCTTATGATTAAACTGATAAAGTGGATAAAAACATTTCTTTACAAACTCACTGTAATAATGATAAATCGACTGGTACTTATATGCTGCAGCACTTTTGTACTCTAACCCTTTTCCATTAGTACCTACTTGGATCGACTGGTTTCCCTTTACAATTTAGTGCCTCCACACGTGTGTGGTAATTGTCATAACAACCCGTCCGAGCGTCCCGCGACATAATTAATATGCGACACGAACACTGCAACAAAGGGGGAGGTGGAAGCAACAATATACCTGCTGCTCGGTCTGTGGCCATTCGTCACACTCGGGGACGATCAGTTTTGTAGACATTTCCCTCGTTGCCGGGTTTCAAAAATGGCGGTTTTGATTTTCGTGAACGAGACGCTCTCATGACTCATCGAGTGACGCTAATGACCAGCCAATCGGTGGTATGCAGTCTGACGACGTCACATTTTAGTTCCTGCTTGGATCGCTGGGAACTAAAAAAAGTACCAGATACCAGGCACTACCACCTAATGGAAAACCGTAAAAACTGAATCGACCCGAGTAGCTACTAGTGGAAAAGGGCTAAAAGCTATGGACGGACCTTCTCCTTTGTTTTCTGGTATTGGGATGTTTCTTTTTATGAAGTCTTGTAACAAGACTCAAACCTTCAAAAATGTTTTCAGCACATGTGAGACGTGTTCTTTGTGTTCTATCTGGTCAGCGATGATTTTTGCCCAGTCTCTTTCTTATGGTTGAATCATTCATCTTAACTGAGGTAAGTGACACCTGCAGCTCTTTAGATGTTGTTCTGGGTTCTTCAGTGAGCTCGTGTTCCAGAGTCCAGAACTCCAGAGTCACTCTTGGAGTGACTTTGGTCTGGACACTCCTGGGAGGGTTCACCACTCTCCCAGTTTTTCTCCATTTGTGGAACAAAAACTTATGGCAATTACTTTTCCACAGAGGTCCATGTAGGTTTGGATAACTGAAAATGAAGTCATCATTTAAAGACCGAATTTTGTATTTAGTTAGGTTATCGTTAGCTAATGTTAACATTTGTTTGATGATTTGAAACATTTACAAGCAAAACCTAAGGAATCAGAAAGAGGGCAATTACTGTAGATTATAATACATCTGCAATCATCAGGAAATCTACCTCCTGACAGTGTTGTCAGCACATCTAGTGCAGACAGTTATATTTTTGTAGTTTTTAGATTACAGTATTTTTATAGTATTTTTACATATGAACATGTGCACAGTCACACACATGCACTACAGCCAGCTTTCATCACTAATTGACTGACTTCATTAACTGGAGTTATTTTAGGTAAGTCCATTCAGTTGTTCTCCTGTAATAGACCAACAATGCTATTATTTAGTAATAACTATAATATATTTACATATATATCATTTTCAACCATCAGCACTTGGCAGAGTTTTTACCTTTACCTGCTTGTTTGGACTTAACACAGAGCATCTAATAAAGCAGTACTGGCATTAAATGGATGCAGTAGCATTTCCCTAGCTTTATGAAAGTTACTAAAATGTCTTATATTTATTAATCATATTTGAATTTATAGTAGAGACAAAAGTAATACATGCAGCACATAAGAAATAATGACACACCACTCAGCGCTCATTGTGTCCTTAAGGGCACACGCATCGCTTATTCACTCCTCATCTGGCATTCAGATTGTTTTATTCCTGTCCTGACCATTAAAGTTTTCAGCCTGTTTGTCTTCTTGGCGTTTGCTTTTTCACAGAACTGATAATTTATGTTTTGGTAGGCAGCTAGACTTAAAAGATGGGGGAAAGGAGTCAAAAATAAATAAATGTGTATTTCAAAGCGCTAACCAACCCATTTTAATGTAACAGATGGATATGTGGTGACGCCATCTTCACAATAAAAGCTTTCCATGAAAAAGGCTGGTCACAACGAAGACATGGCACAAAACGTTAGATATCATAATGAAGTATAAAGTCTTGCACTGTGCAAGGTTTAATAGCACCTTTATCAACACCTCTAAAGCGTACCATGCCATTCTGCAATTTAATCTGTTAACAGAACAGAAAAATATGTTTGTTGACCCACTGCATAACCTTGAAAACTCACTATTTAGGTTTTATGATCATTCCCAAATGTTTGTATGTTGTTATCTGAATAACTTTCCTCTCAGATAAATAAATAGTCTGGTATTCCTTATATCAACAGTAGACATGTCACTAATACTGATAGGTAACCTTGGAATTTCAATTCAATGCAATTCAATTTATATAGCACCATATCAAAACAACTGTCACTTCAAGCCACTTTATGGTGTAGGGTACAAATGCTACAAAATTAGAGAGAAATCCCAACAATCAGGCAATCCCGTTTGGTGACGAGGGGAAAGAAAAGCTCCCTTTTAATAGGAAGAAACCACGAACAGAACCAGGCTCGTCCATCTACTGGCAGATCAGCTGAGGGCGAGGGAAAGAGAAGAGAGCTCAGGGAGATAGGACACAGTCAGAGTTTAAAATTAGTTACTAATGATTAAATGCAATAGTGGCTTATAAGCACATGGAGAGTGAAAAGGAGGTGAGGGAAGGATTAATGGGCAGTATGTCTGTGGGACAGCTGAGAAAATGTTGTCTCAATATTTTTTCAGCTCATGGGTCGTCTGCTTGAAGGCACAAGAGTTATACCAGCGAGTCGAGCATCCCTATTTTCAAACTGAGCTACATCCAGACTTGCACACAGTGAGGATTTAACACTATTTACAAAATAACTAACCTCTGAGGGTGTAAGGTTTAGGTAAGTGACGACACTGAAGAAGAGAACAGTGACGCGATTGCTTTGTTAAACTTTCTGAAATACAGCTACTGTAATGACATTTATTCCATTATTGTAAAGTCAGATGTTATTCAGAAATGATCAGACTAAAGATTTTGGGCAGTACTGCTAAATGTTCAGTTTCTATGCCACATATCAGGACAAGATCCTGAGCTTGATTAAAGGCTCGTTTACATTTAGCTTGTGAGAAGCTATCCGAGTCTGATAATAAACTCAATGCAGTGTTAAGGCTGTGTTTTCAGCACCTGCTTGAACTTTAAAATCATCTAAAATAGTTATTTTATCTGAACTGAGCACTAAATCAGACAGAAACTCTGAGTTCAGGCCAGGACGGAGTGAGAGACTGCTGTTCCTCTATCTGTGCTTGCAGGACTCTAACTGTCTGACTCACGGGTGTTGGTTGATTTAAACTAACATATCCTGCTGTAACCAGGTCTCTGTAAGGTAGAATAAAGCAATCTGTTATTCAATGATTTACTAACAGGGACTTAGAAGAGAGTAATCTAATGTTTATAGTCCACATTAAACTGATCGTCTCTTTGGTGCAGCTGAGGGTGTCATTCTATCTTGGTGAGCTTTTTATATTTGATTTTCTTTGGGGGGTTATTTTGCAGAGTTTTGGTTTGTCTTTTAATGGCCTGGGAGGAGGAACAGTCTCTATTGGGAGGGAATTTTGGGAGAATGAGAGGTGGTGGGAAGAGGTGCAACTCTGCTTCCTGGTCCCAACACTGGTCACGTTTTTGGGTGTTTAATAAATTCAGATTTTTAGAAATGAGAGCTCCTTGATCTCATGTGGGATGGATGCTATATCGTCCTCCTCACAGGCACCCAGCTGCGGGAAAGGTAACTGGGGCTAAGCTACTTTCGCCTGCACCGATTACAAGGCCCTGGCCATTGGTTTTCTTCAATGATATGGAGCCAGGTATCCAATTCACTGAGTCTGGCCTCCAAAGCAAATTACCAATAAGGCTGACGGACAGAAAACTTGAAAAACTGAGTAAGAAAAAGCCAGGGAGACAGATGCTGCTACCATGCTGCCGGTGTTTCAATTAGGAGCTAAGCTAAAAGCTATGTTAAGTTACCAAATCTCAAAAGACACAGTGAGTAAATTCTATGAACGTAATTAGCAGGGGATTCAGTTGTATGCTAGACTATGAGAATAAGCTGCTATGGGAAAGTCAGCAATTAATTAACTGAGCTACACAAATTAAGCTACAGAAAAAGCATCACTGTGCACTGCAACAGGAAGTGATACAGTACCGTGGTGAGAGCGCCACCAACCAATGTGCCTCATTTATTTAAAAGTAAATTATTCATGTCATATGTGCTTGTTCACATGGCGATAGACTAGTGTATTCTTCAAGCATAACAGATACTGCAGTGCCATCTTTAAACAGTGACATCTTTCTATTGTGCACATTAACAGTGTGGTCAATTCTGCTGTGATGGGATTTAGGCTTAGGGTAACCCTAGTCATGTGGTTATCCTAGGAGATGAGCAGTCTGGTGGTTTGTGCAAACAGAGTGGCTTAGATGAAATGATCTAAGCCTATATCATGGTTTCAAAAAAAAGTAAAATATATCCATCCATCCTCTACCGCTTATCCTTTTCAGGGTCGTGGGGGGCTGGAGCCTATCCCAGCTATCCAACACGTTCTCATCCCAAAACGTAACATACCGACGCTTTTGACAAATCATCAGTATGTTACGCTTTCGGCCACCCAACACGTCTCTATGTTACGCGTTCAAAAACATGAGAACTGTTTGGAATCAATCTACATATGTACATTTTTAAATTTT
>VVHJ01065324.1:50864-68095 GCA_015107715.1 Tylochromis polylepis
ATTCTGTTCATCTGGATGTAGTGTTTTCAGTGGGAGAAACCTTTCGTCACTCATCCAAGTGACTTCTTCAGTCTCAGCTGACTGCAGGTTCCCCAACCTTATAAACAGCAGATTTGCATAATGACTGAAACCAGCCCACTGGAGAACAATGGGCGATATAATATAAGTAACAAATGCAACACTAATGTTATCACTTAATAAACAGCGGCTTATCAATTCAGCTAATAGAAATGGACCGATGCCACCATTTATATGGAGCCATGACCACTTAATAAATCCACTGTAGGTTAATTATCAGGTGTCTGTTTTGACTCAAGGGTCTCTCAAGGGAAATACCTCTTTAGTTGCTAAATTCTACTTGCTACCGAAAAGTACTGTAATTGTATCTCTGCACGTAAGCCTGTTTCTTCCAGATTATAAACATGTTAAAATGAAGGCTCTCCTAATCGTCTGTTATATATGTACCGTTACTGCCATGGACATTCATATTAAACATGGCCAATAAGGACGTCAGCATATAAACAAGGGATCCCTGTGAGCCAGAAGCTTGGGTTTTTTTCTACTCTTGGTTCTGTGTGATGTCATCTAAGGCAAGCAGCTCTGTGCAAGCCTTTTGTTCATGAGGTACAGCCAGTCAGAAGAAAGTCAGCTTAAAGAACGGAGCAATGGAGCTAAAACAGCTTGTTGTAGACAGAGGATCGACTGAGGGGCTGCCTTAATGTCCTGTACCAGATAAACAAGGATTACGCAAGGTCTGATAGAGCCCTAGAATAGAAACATGGAGCTGGAAATGAGCATAACAAGTCCCCTTGAAAATGAATGAACTCTTCCAAACACACAGTTACAGAAGGCAGACTGTTTACTGTGCCTGCGTTTGTGTCCAGTAAATCAGGACAGTGTACAAGTTATACAGAAGCAGTTTTTCCAGTTTGTTTAGTGTGTGTGTGTGTGTGTGTTTGTGTGTGTTTGCATTGTGACAGATGGTTCCCTCAGTCTACTTGGTAAGATAGAGAGAGCGAGAGAGAAAACTCTTACAATATAAAAGGACTGTTGGGGGACATAGTCTGTGTTGAAAAAAATGTAAAAATAAAAGATTCAGTGCATAACTTGGCTATCTAAATTTCCATTATCTTGTGTTGTTAAAGTGCTGGCCAATGGGGCCCATTGTGATTCCCAACACCAATAAACAGCATCCTGTGTCCAGCGTTATAGTTTTAACCCTTTGGCCCTGTGTCTCTATCCACCTTTGCTAAGTACTCTCTGAAATTTCATCCACAGGCATGACTACCTCAGATAAATCTTTGGTGTGTAACATGTAGTGATAAATGGCACTCTCTGCTACAGACTTTTACAGCTTACCCTGGAGTGGCAGAGGAAACCAGCGTACAGCAGCAGCCCTGCAGGCAGGAGCACCACAGAGAAGACCGCAGCCAGAAGCAGAGCACTGGCTAAGACAACGCACAGGTTCCAGAGGACGAGAGCCACCCCGCAGGCCATGCAGCCACACCTGCCCCTGCGGCTGCCCCAAGCGCTGCCCCCACTGTGAGCCACAGGCGGGGGGAGCATCTTCACACCCTCTCCGATCCAGAATTCCTCCTCTTTCTCCTCCTCGGCAGAACCGCCGTCGTCCAGGTCCACATCCATACCGCACATCCTGTGAGACAGCGTCTGATCGAGTTAATGTTTTACTTTACGAGCAACAGAATGACGCTGTGCTGCAGGAGTTTAAAAAAAAAAACTCTTGCACATGATTACTGTGGCTATTTAAATTGAGCCTATTTTAAATTAATGGAGAGTATCTGCATGTTTAACCAGTCCTTTTCTTTTTATTTATCACCACTATTATGTTGACTCAAGCAACCATACGTAGCTCAAGCATCCTCTCCAGGCTGGAAGCTGTAATTATATTTGCATGCCTGCTGAATTTTGAAACCAGCCAATAACCCATCAGACCATGTAAATGGGGAACTTAAAGCCTATATTGACTTCCAACATGTTCTCATCCCAAAACGTAACACACCGACTCTTTTGACAAATCCTCAGTATGTTACGCTTTCGCCACCCAACACGTCTCTATGTTACGCGTTCAAAAACATGAGAACTGTTTGGAATCAATCTACATATGTACATTTTTAAATTTTTCTTTACTTTCTCATCATGAATCGCTTTGGAAAACACTATCTGACACGATTAAGGTTGTGGTTAACATTAGGATTAAGGTTGTGGTTAGGGTTAGGGGTAAGGTTAGGGAATACACGGCTGGATTGTGTGTTAGCGCTGGGAGCGTCATTCTCATGGATTCCATCCACAATCCGGAGCGTATCATAGAGACGCGGACGGTTACCTTTCGCATAACATTTGACGCCTTGGGACGTGACAAAACGTCGCTATGTTACGCCTCGGGAGTGACAACGGTCTCCAACACACTTACTGTATCACTGTATTTTCAGTATTTTCCTGTCACTCGTCTGGTCGATCTTTTCGATCACATCTTTGTCACTAAAGCCAGAAAGAAATTCATTTCTTTTTTCACTCGAATGACTGAATCCTTATAGCCTAAATGATCTGCTGCTGAGCTAGAGACACAACCCACATATGGACATCCATGTAGGTGGCAAATTAAAGGAAAAACTGAAACCTTTGACCCTTACAGATAAGAGAGTCTGTTTTGCTGTGGGGGCAAAATGTTTTTGTCCACTTGTATCCCTCTGCAAGAACATTTAAATGATTACAGATTTTAATCCTGATGGGAGTGGTCTCCTCCAGGAAGAAAATGTCCCTCATCCACAGGGCACCAGGGGTCACTGACTGGTTTGATGAGTAGGAAAATGATTTGACCCATGTGACCTTACAGTCACCAGATCTCAACGCAAATGAACCCATACGGGTGACCCTGGACAGATTTGTAAGGCAGCGCTCTCCACCACATTAACCAAAACATCAAATGAGGTGTTTTGGATGAGTGGCGTCCATGCTTCCTCTACGGAATCAATGCCAAAGTGCACCGCAGCAGTTCTCATGACCCAACACCTTACTAAGACTTTCAGCTTTCCTTTAATTTGTCAGCCATTCGTATGTTCTGCTCCCTTTAGGTCAGTTTTATTGACTCCACTGAAATCATATTTATTTAAAAAAAATTTATTTCAGCTTCATATTCGTTTTTCTTCTAATCACACGCACTAAACAAACAGAATTATTTTTGCTTACCTTGATGTAGCTGTAAACTGCGGTAATCCCTGTGTGTTTCACCAAATTCTCTCCCAGCAATCAACTCTGAACTTTTCGTTTCCGAGCAAATATAACGGCAGGTGCCAGTTCACGAGCAGAACAGCAGCAGAGGAGCACCTGTGAGTCGGACCCTGCGCTGCTCAAGTGATGCTGCTGTGCTCTCAGGATCCTCTGTGCGCCCGCGGAAGCGAGCGACTCCGGAGCGCGCTCTCCAGTGTTAAAGTGCGCGCTCACGCACTTGCTTGACAGCTTAGGCTTTTTTTTAGTATTACTATTATTTAGTCTTTGTATGGCGGGGGATGGGAGGGGCACCGTCTCACAAGATCCCTTTATCAACGACAAAGTAAAGTGAACAGGGAGGACCACTGAGGAGGAGGAGGAGGATGGTGTCATGGTTACACGTCACCGCTGTAGGTACATTTTCTCTGTTAAGTTTCAGCTAACAACGCCGTGTAATATTTAAACATTACTTGTTGATAATTAGTTGGCAGTTTGTGGAAAATCCTTCTCTTTTCAGTTGCTTTGTGTTTTACATTCCTCTCAGTGATGCACTGTTGATGCAGAAAATTGGATCCACAAGATTTACTGAATATTTACAACCGCATAACTGATTGATTTTTATAAGCTTTACTTACCAAAGGCTGAGTGATAATTTCTTCACATCTGGAAATACTCCTAACAGGCAAAGCGCAGATACTGGACAGTTTGGGTTGACCTTAAGATCAGAGGTGGGAAGTAACGGAGTACAACTACTTAATTACTGTACTCAAGTAGAATTTTTAGGTATCCGTACAACTAGTCTAAGGAGCTTGGAAAGAAAGTGTACAACTACTTATTTATTTTTCTGACAACAATTTACTCTTACTTCTGTTTAAGTACTTTTGCCACCCCTGCTTAAAATACAAGAAAACTGGGCACACACAGGATGGAAACTATGAACACTGATTTAACAGTTCCTGTGAAAAGACTGTATATCTAATATACAAAGCTATTATTTAAGCCATTAGTTACAATACAATAGTTACAAGTTCGTTACAATAACACATACACTGACCGGACACTTCATTAGGTACACCTGTTTAACAGCCCATTAGCACAAATATCTAATCAGTCAATCACAATGGAACAACTCAGGACATTTGGGCATGTAGACATGGTTAAGATGACCTGCTGACATTCAAACTGAGCATCAGAAAGGTAAAAAATAAATAAATAAATAAATAAATAAAAAAAGATGAGATTTTCAACCAGAGAAAATCTCATGTTGATGCCAGAAGTCAGAGGAGAATGCTTCAAGCTGATCGGAAGGCAACGGTAACTCAAATAACAACTCACTGCAACCAAGGTTGAGCACAAGAGCAACTGTGAATGCACAACAAATCAAACCTTCAAGCTGATGGGCTACAACAGCAGAAGACTGAGGTTACAATTCACACAGGCTCACCAAATTCTGTGATCATATGATGAGCTTCAATTTCTGCTACAACACTCAGATGGTAGGGTCAGGATTTGGAGTTAAAAGCATGAAAGCATGGATCCCTCCTGGCTTTTATCAACGGTTCAGGCTGGTCGGGGTATAATGGCGTGCGTGGGTGTTTTTTGGCACACTTTGGGCTCCTTAGTACTAACTGAGCATCCGTTAAACACCACAGCCTACCTGAGTACTGTTGCTGACCATGTTCACACCTTTATAAACAGTGTACCCATCTTCTGGTCACTGCTTCCAGCAGGATAACACACCATGTCACAAAGCTCAGATCATCTCAAACTGGTTTCTTCAATATGTTAATGAGTTCCTTGTACTCATGAATCTGTGCCATGAGGAACTAAGGCAGCTCTGAACACAAAAGGGGGGCCAGCACGGCACTAGCAAGCTATACCTAATAAAGTGTCTGAGTGTTTACTCAAATATATGTGATGCTATATTTGTAAGCTTAAAACAACATAATAAAAACATATATTTACATCAGTTTTCATGCTCACAGACCACTTTTTTTCTCTGTGATGTAGAAATGTGCTCCAGGGTGTGGCCAGTGTCAGAAGTCAGACTTGTTTCTTTCAAACAAATCGGCTACATCTTTAAATAAAGTCTTTGTGTTGTTTATGTTCTTCATTATTACATTTATAAATGACAGCTAATATCTAATAAAGAGAGTGGACAGTGGTAGCACAATGTATTTTTATCAGTTTAAATAATCATTCAAAAACAGTTGTACACATCATTGGCTACTCACAGCCCAGACCTGTTTATCTTGGTGTCTGTCCAATCAAGTGACCTTTGCTGTAGTTTATAGAAGTGAATGTAAGACAGTCTTGTCAGATAATCAGGTAAAATCTCAGGAAAATCAGATTAGGGTGTGCCTAAATTCATAGAACTGAAAACAACCCAGAGGACACGCCTACACATCTTCCACAGGCAAAAAAAAAAGAAAAAAGAAAGAAGTTCCAGTCATCCAGTGCACCTAAGCTAGATCAGAAAATGAATACAATAAAAAAAAATAGTTAAGAGCTTATTACATAAGAGAGGTGTTAGCCTTTGCTTTGTGTATGAGCTTGAAAACAGAACACAGTTAAAGCTGAATGGGGGAAAAAGGCTGTGCTACATCCACAAATATCCCTGCGAGTTTCTCCCTCTGCAGTCCTCAAAACATTGTCAGCTGTGTTGCTGCAGATAAGAGGATGATCGATTTGTTTTCCAGCACAGACAGACAGTCAACCTTTTGCTGCTCAAATTTAATTATACCAACCAAGAGAAAAAGATAGGAGGATATGAAACTGAGCTGAGAAAAGACATTGCCTGGACATAGAAATGGAGATGAAAGACTGATTGATGAAGCAGTGGTGAGACGCTGTAGATGGTGTGGAGGAAGATTTTGTAAGAAAGTAAAGTGCACCGTAAATATCGCCTCTTTGGATTCTACCTGTGACATCTGCTGACATCTGCTGGAACACCTGTGAACTTTCTGAACAAAGCGTAGAACAGACCTGCATGTTTCCATTTTAATCAACATCAGCATTTGTTTTTAACTAACTGCCCCACCTCACTGTATTTCAGCAAGTTACTCACAGACAGAATTTGTACTAAAAGTCTTTGTTTCAGATACGTACTCTACATTACCTGACCAGAATGGGGATTGTGGTTTTTCTTGCCCATTCCTTACTTTGCAGTCACAGAAAAAATGATCATTTCACTGATAGCAGTGATGAAATAGATAGTCAAAGCCTTCATTTAAGAAGCAGTGCAAGCTCACTGTGTACTCTATTACATGCAAAAGTCCTGCATAAAATGTCACTGAGGAAAAACTATACAAGAGCAGAATGGTGCTCAGTGGTTAGTGCAGTGCTCCGACAGGAAAAAGGTCCTGGGTTTGTATGTTCTTCTGTCATAATAAAATTAGGATATTTAATTAATGCTGCCTACTAATCTACACATGTATACACATATGACTAGTAATATGTAGACAAATGTGTATATATTTGTACAACACGCATCTTTAATGACTTAAAAAAAATACAAGTTGAGCACAAATTTGGATTTATTTTGGATTTTCCTCTAATCCACACAAGGTCTAAATTATAGCCCCCACTAATACTTGGTTAAATGTCCCTGACCAAGTTGACCAGATGCTTTTGGCAGCCATCACCAAGCTTCTGGCATAATTCTGGCTGACCGTGCTTCTTGGCAGAATTGGTAGAGTTTGTTTAAATTGGTCTGTTACTTGGCACGGACCTTTTAATCAAAGTCAAAAATTTTTCAATAGGGTCATTCCAGAAGCTTTATGTTATCCTGCTTTATCCATTCAAAAACAAGTTTGAGATCATTGTCATGATGATTTGATGTAAAGGTGAAGAATTTGTAGGTAGTCTTCTTTCTTAACAGCTGGTACAGTGTTATGAATTTTGAATGCCTCACCTTTATTCCTCCCATCATATCTATCTGTATAAATAGCTCAATCTTTCTCTTGTCTGGCCATAAAGAGACCTTCCCAACTTTTGTAAATCTACAGTTCTAATTCTTAGATCTTCAGGACTACATGAAACCAATGAGTTTAAATGAACTCTACCAGTTCTTGTTGATGACTACTAAATGTGTCCCCACTAAAAACCAAATATTAGTGGGGATGCATGTATACTTTTTACCCTGTGTGGATTAGAGAAAATTCAAACTTGTGCCCCCAATTCTTGTTTTTTGAAGTCGTGAAAGATGTGTGCTGTACAATCATTAAACCCTGGAAAAAGAACAGTTCAAAGAAATCATTAAAAGCCCCAAATTACCATGACATCCACACCCATGATGAGTGTATATAAACTTCTGAGCACAACTATATATAATAACTAATCTGAAGTTCTTGATCTGTTCTGAATGCAAAATCTTTTCTTTTTTTTTAGCAAGTAAAATTGTGAAATAAATGTAGTGGATCAGAATTATGAAGTGGTATTGAATAAAGAATCCTCAAAAAATGATCTTTCATTGCTGAATAACTTCAGTGAAAACTCCGTAAATGTAAAACTGACATATCAGAAATGTTTCAAAGCTGACTGGAAAAACATGACCGCATCCATTAAATGCAGCACCATAAATAAAGTAGATAATTGAGTAAATGTCACAGGGTAAAAGTTCCTCTGTGGCACTGAGATCAGATTTAGGCCAGCGAGCAGCAGTCTCATCCTGCAGCTCTTCTTCGCTCCAGTAAGTGGCACCAGCATCTATTAAAAGTCTGACCATGGCTACATTTTTGTTGGTCACAATAAAACAAGACCATGTGGCCATGGCCAAGAGTCACACAACAACCACATAATAGAGTTGCAGCTTCATCTTTGTACTCCCTGACAGGAAGCTGAAAGTGGGTCTTTGAGCCAACACAAACAAAGCTCTTTCAGTTTTATTTCTTGTGACATTAAAAAAACAAAAAAATGAAGGTGACAGAGCAGCAGGCAAGCTTTCAGATAAACACGACACAAGAACTAAAGAGATTTATCTCAACTGACTTTAATGCATTCGAAGCAGATTAAAAGACTGCAGCTTATTAACAGACTATAGTCATGTTTGGATGCACAAACACACGCATGAATGTGCTAATCAACAAACAAAAGAGTGCACAGGCTTTTGTGTTTGGACGAGTTCATACACACCATCTGATAACATGACTCAGTGTGTGTGCATGCGTGTGTGCGTGCGTGTGTGTGTGCGTGTGTGTGTGTGTGTGTGTGTGTGTGTGCCTTTAGAGAAACGCTTTAACACAAAGTGAAGTCATATCTTCAAAGTGCCTTTAAAATACTACAGACTGGTACAGAGGATGCAGTGTCGGGGGAGAGTGGGGCGGGCGGCAAAGTCCCCAGGAGTGGGCGACAATATAACAGACCTACCCCCCGTCTGATGTGTGTGGTAGTGAGTGATGGTCTGTGTGTAGCTGAGCATGCTTGTAGGAGTGCGTGTCTGTGTGGGGCAGGGGGTCAGACTGAACCCCGCTGTCTGATAAAGACGGAACAGGATCCAGGCTGTTGTCTGCTGGATACAGCTGCATCACCGCCCCCTCCTGGGCACCTTCCTTACTGCACGACTGGCAGCTGCAGCGAAAGATCCTCTCCACCAGCTTATCCACCCGGGGAGAGTCTTCGCTGCCCGGACAATCCAGCGTCACCTGTGCAAACACAAAGACGCACACATGCACGTGTAAAGAGTGAGCTGAGAACTAATAGTAACTCAGCAGAAAGATGAAATATTTATTGTTTCCTTGCATTGATTTGTTTAGTATTTAAGTGTATGCTGTTATTTTTAATAATCTCAAGGTGTGTTGATATATTTAGTATTTAAATAAATAAATAATTTAAATAAGAGTATTTTCTTATAGTTTTTCCTCCATCACCTCCTATTTAATGTGCTTATTATAAGATGGACTCCTGTGAATACATTAATGTGTCTTTGGTCCCACTAACCAGACTCTTGGTTCATAGTTTTGTTTTTGTTTTGCTGGATCTGCGTGTTCATGCTAAGTTTATGACACTCAGTGGAATAAAGAAATACCGGGAAAAGCCGGAAAATCAAATAAACAGAAAAATACACAACCCCTCTGTAAACCCAAGAGTTACACAAGCTCAGCCAGCTCTCCAGACCTCACACAACTTCCCCCTCACTGTTTCCATTATCCAATGAAAATGATCATTCAGCAATTTTATCAAGAGCCAAAGCAGCGGGGAGCAGTATCCTCTTTCATGAGAGCTGACTTTGTTTTGCCTCAAACTGAATTTTGTTTAAAGTCCTGAAACAACAATCACAACCTCAGGCGCAGACGCAGACGTCCATTTTCAGATAATCAACAGTAAGGTGTGAGCGTGAAGGCACTTTTCCCCCGTCTTGTCTCGTGAAACAAAAAACGTGCAGAAATTAATTAAACTATCTGGTAACGGCTGTCTGCTCCGGGAGGTACAATATGTTCCACTGAAACATGAGGTGACCTCACCTGCGGTCCCATCCGCCGAGCCTACCTGGCAGCCTTCCAAACTACATACAACTCACCACAGAACCTTTGTTTTTCTAAGAGTGGATTCCTTCTGTTTATGAGGGACGAAGAACCTTAAAATAATCTAAAACACAGGCTAAAGATTCACATCAGACAAAAGAAACTGTGACCTATTCTGATCTGCCTCTCGAGATCTTCTGCTTTTTTGCTTTGCTGGTAAGGACAGCATGCTTTCCATCTTTTATGTCGGAAACTTTGCTGTTTGTTTGCGACTCTGACAAGTCACTGTTGGTGTGGGGTTGCTAACTGACTAATATCCAATAACTCTTACCACTTCCCACTGTGTCTGGGCGGGCATGCAGGAGTCACAGTGCACCAGAGACTCAGTTGACTGTGGAAACGTGTTGGGGACGCTGTAACTGAAACACTGACCCAGACAAGCTCTGCAAGAAAGAGGAGAGGGTTTTGTTTACTGGACAGAAGCAGCGTTCATGCCAAGTAAGAGTAAGAAGTAAGAATTACCACAAAAAAACAAAAAAAAAAGAGCCTGAAAAGTGAACTGATTTACCAAGTCTGAGGATGCCTGGTAGCCTCGGGGCAATTCACAGAGACGTGTTATGCGTATATGCAAATCACCAGCCAAGTTGTGATTTCAAATGAAAGCCAGGATAAAGATGATGGAAAAATGTGTTTTTCTACAATACTGTTCAAATAAATACAGGAAGCAGTGTGTGAAAGAGAAAGAATACATATCAAGTTTTCCTGAGAGAGCTTTACAGGAATAACAATATATCTTTGACCAGCTTTCTCAGTCATGCAACGTGACGGTATAAAAGACCAGTTAGCTGTCCTCCGGCCTCAAAACATCATTAGTACACAAAAGTACTGTAAATAGTTCACAATAAAAACACTGTGTACTCCTGTTTGTCTGAGTATTGTTTTAGAAAACTTACAGTTATTTCAGGAAACCATTTAGCCTTTTTTCATAATATATACATGACCTTGTTTTATATAGAGTGCTTCACAAATGTAATAACGTAACCTGAAATCTGTCAAAAACATCTTTCTTTTGTTAAAAACCTGCCCTATCCGGCAGTTTTAGCAAACACATTTATGGTCTGGAGGCTTTGTTGTGCCAGACACATTTGCTTTCCCACGTGGGATGCTGTTTTTTTGTTGTTGTTTTGTTTGTTTTTTTGTTTTTATGCTTGTTTTATTATTCACATTATTGTTTTCTCTATGGTTATATAAACCCCTGCCGGCGCTGACAGGGCGAGGTTAGCAACAGAGTTTACAGATTACAAGGAAATAACTGTAATTTGACATCTTAATCTTAATTTTAAAAATTTTATGTATAACAACAATAATTATGTTTCAGCATTAAAAAAAATCATTTTTATTAACGAGCCTCTCCATGCTGGAGGATTAAACATTACAGAAACATAGATAATGGCTTTTGAGTAATTAACAATACTGTTAATTTAGGGCAGATGTGGTATAAACCTTACACTGTGTGGTGGTCAGTTAAATTTGTTAGATTTATGTAGATTTATGTTTTAGGTAAGAACCAATGGACCCGTGTCACAGTTATTACAATTTAGTTTTTTCTTTATTTATTTAGTTTTTATTTCCAGGGCTGGAACTATTTATCAGTGAGTCAGCATTATAGACTGAGATTAACCATTTGGGCATCTATCGATATTTGCATTTATAAAAATACCGAATGTCGGCATTGCATACTTTGTCCACCAGAGGGCACTCTGCAACTTCCCTGTTGGCAACGTGTTTGAAATGCCACAAACAACAATCAGCTGATCAGAGCAGAATCGGGAAGAGCATATGTGAGTAAATAAATAACTACACATGACAAATGTTAGGCAAATCTGTGTGTCTGGAAGGGGAAAAAATATCGGCTGATATTCTGGATATCGGTATCGGTCATAAAAGTCGGATGGGCTCTGTTTAGTTCTACTATGTTTAAAGTTTTCGCTTGTTTAGTTTCAGTTAGTTTCCAGACTGTGTTTGATTGTTTAGTTTAGTTTTATTAAACTTGAGCTACTTTCAGTTGCGGGTTTCGTATTTTTAAATTTGAAACTATGGATGCTGTTCGTCAGGGGCAACATTTACACGTTCAGCACACAAACACAACACTTTGTGAAGATGACTCAGAGTGTGCACAAGTCCTGAGTTATCTCTGGTTTCATTTTATTTAGTTTTGTAAGTACACCAACAACAAAAAACTGTCGTAAGAGGCAGTTTCGGCTGTTCCCTTATTTCCCAGGGGTCACCGCAGCGGATTGACCCACGCTGGATTTGACACAGATGTGACGTCATTTATCTGGGCGCTACCTTTTAACCCCATGATGCTGGGTCTGTCTCCTCCCGACCTCAGATCAGGGCTCTTTTGCATGGATAAACGCATTACTACTACATAATATCATGCTAGTTTTTTTGCTTTTTGCAGTTTTCTTTTCTTTTTATCTCAATTACCTAAAACGTTTTGTACACATAATTTTAGTTTTAGTTCCGTTGACAACAATAAAAACAAAACATATGAACACATCCAGGCTTATGCATGAGTACCTGCAGTTTTCCAAAGAACATCTTGTCATTAGCTTCCTCTCTGAATGCAGCCGTCCAGCCATGCACACAGATTTAATGATTATGGACTGAGACAAACTTTTTATTTGACTTTTAGCAGACGCACACTCTGCTGGAGCTCGTTTGAGCACCACAGTCTTTTTAAAGAACCTTTTTGGCGAAGAACAAAGACATATTGAGTGATTGCCGATTAAATAATGTGTCCTCCAAACTGAATGAGGCATGACTCTTGATAGTGTAACTTAATGATATCAAGGCATTTCTGCTTTATTTGTTTTCAGCTGCACTGAGAGATAATAGGACAGAGAGACAGAGAGGGCCTTCATCCTGACCTGTTTTGAATAGAGCGAGGCTGACATCCCGTGTGCCCGACTATCTGTGTGATGTTCTTGGCTTCGCACCAGGCGCTCTTGTCAGGGAACAGCGCCAGGCGGTTGATGTGTGCAGGCGGTGCCGCTGAATACAGTGCAAACAGTGCGCAGCAAATCTGAATCCTCTCCCACATGACTGCACCTAAAGGAGCAGAAAACCACAACACGCCGCCGCTCTGTTAACTCTGTGAAAGGCAAAGTCTCGTCACGCCATCTGTTGCCTGCAGGTCACACAGCGCCGGTTTTCAGTCGGTGTGAAATCTGAACTTTGCATGTCCCCGCTCATGTGGATTGACAACTTCCTGGTGCCTATAGCAGCTTGAAACCCACACGTCCTTGTGCATCAATCAGATTGTTTCTTCTTACCGGGTTTGGCGCATTTGATTGGATAAAAGAGGAAACTTGTTGAATGTGTGCTGTGAGGACGTTAAAGCGGGTTCATAGTGTCAGAGAATAGAGGGGATATAATGGGAGTGGAAGGCAAAGCTCTCCTCTGTTTCGCTCTCTTCTTTAAAAATGCCTCAACCAGTCACGTCATTTACAAGCTACAAAATCGTTTTCTCCTGGTGCTTATTAAAAGTGTCTGGATGTGGTCAACCACATCCACTGTTTTACACGCTTTTTAGCACTTCAATATGTCTGCGACTCTAAAGGATCAATATTGGAGACAGAGAGCCTACAAAAAAAGGCTGCTGTGGTGGGGCTGTGAGACCGACGAAGTATTTTTAATAAAATATATGTGTGTGTGTTTATATTGTCCTGCTTTGATGGACTTTAAGACTCCAGACTCGGGGTTTTAGTTTAAAAAAGAAGCGAGCGGGGTTTCAGCCGATAAAGTGGGAAAGCGTTTCGATAATATATCATATACAATTATAAGGGAAGACATGTGATACAGCTAAAATCTGTTTTCCCAAGTAGTTGAGACCATTAAATCTGAATTTGAATTAACTTAGCCACGCGTTACATTTACATTTAGCCAAAAAAAAATCCTTTAAAATAAACCAAAATATACAAAATTATCACACAACAGCCTCTGTAATCTGTACAGTTATGTAAATGTTTTTCCGTGATTTTTTTTTTCAGTCCCTGAGTTAATTCAGCTCATTTCTGAAGGTGAGATGACCTGAAAGCTTCATTTGGATGGACAGCGGTTATATCATGGGGTGACTTTCTAAAGTAATCAAGTACTTTCTCTTCAACAGCGCCGGGAGGTCAGTTGAAGCACTTACCACTGCTCACCAAAGCCGGGGAATTGAGCGCTTCGCCACGGTCCCGCTGAGCCGAGCCCCCCTCACCAAAACCCGGGTTGTCGGATATCACCGTGGGCTGATAATTAAACAGTATGATCACGTGGTGAAAATCCGAGCACAGGTTGTCATAAAACTGTCACATCATCCGGTAAGACAAGCAACCGTCCGACCAACCGAGAGGAAGAAGATGGATGGGGAGCTGGGGCAGAGTATGAGCGCTATCTCATCTCCGAGTCCATCAGCTCAGTCAGACCGTCCCTCCCCTTTGTTCTCCTCCCGTCCCGGGTTGAATTCCCGTGTAACTGCGCCGAAAAACACTCTCCAACTTGTTGTCTTTTGTTGTAAAACTCTCAGGCTGGGTTTAGGCGCGGCTGAGCCCTCAGACAGGGGTCCTGCTGTGCCGTTTCTGGACGAGAGAAAGCGGGGAGGGAGGGGAAGTGCTGGAATGGTTTCAAATGTTTCCCTAAGCAGGAGTGATCGTGTTAACTAGACACACATGCAATTATGGGAATATTACACATACAGGGCATATTTCAAGTCACGCACACACATCTGGCATTGCTTTGATAACATATGCTTGGAAAATTGAAACATTAATAACACAATGTCTGATGAAATATAACTGGTAAACAGATGTGAAGCCCCTGCTGTGTTCGCCTTTATTCCCTCTAAACCACTAAAAACAACTTCGGGATGATGAAATGACAATAGCTGGTTACTAACCAGAAGCTCAGAGGGTTTGATTTATTTCAGGCTCCTAAGTATGTTTGGAGTGAAACCACTGACAGACTCATGAGCAGTTGCTGAAATGCATTATGCGCCCTGGTTCTCCTGACCTGTGATTGGACTCCGTTCAAAGCTCATTTAAATGGAAACATAAGGGGGCAAGCTTGGAGTTCGGCCTTTGGTGTAGTCGATACCTAAAGTGAGATACTGATAGATGTCAGTGTCTTCTCTTGGTCTAAACCACTGACAGGAACCAATATATGCATTCAGTGGAGAATTCATTATGAAAATACACAACATGCACACACAGTGTTGAAATACAGTCACTGGACACTTTATTAAATTTACCCTTTTGCCACAGAAATGCCTTAATTCTTTGTGGCATAAATGGAACAAGGTGCCGCAAACATTCCTCAGAGATTTTGGTCCATATTGACAGCATCACACAGTTGCTGCTCATCCATCATGGGAATTTCTTAATCCAAACACTCCCAAAGGTGCAAGAAAACAGTTTGAGTTGCGATGGTGTGTTATCCTGCTGAAATTAAGCAGCCACTAGAAGATGGATACATTGTGGTCAGAAACTATATTTAGGTAGGCTGTGGTGTTTAAAGGATGTTCACTTTGGTGCTAAGGCGGCCCAGAGTGTGCCAGGAAAATATCCTCCACGTTTACACCACTACCACCAACCTAAACCACTGATACAAGGAAGTTTGAATCCATGGATTCATGTTGTTTATTACCATTTCTGATCCTACCATCTGGTTGTCGCAGGAGAAATCCAGAGATGTTGTTCTGCAAATTCTCTGTTTCCCAGTTTTGATGACCCCTGTGAGAACTGTAGCCTAAGTTTTCTGTTCTTAGCTAACAGGTGTGTCCTCTGGTGTGGTCTTCTGCTGCTGCTCTTCTGTATACCTTGGTTGAGTTGATTGCTTGAGTTACTGTTGCTTTCATATCAGTTTGAAGCAGTCTGGCCATTCTCCTCGGACCTCTGATATAATCGAGGCATTTTTACTCAGACAGCTGATGCTGAATGGATATTTTCTCTGTTCAAACCATGATCAGATGGCTGTGTGGGAAAATCCCAGCAGTTTCTGAAATATTCAGACCAGAAGGTCTGGCAACAATAACATCTTTCTTCTCTGTTTTGATGCTCGATGATGTTTGAACTTCACGGTATTTTTGACCATGTCTATATGCCTAAATGTGTTAGCTTTACTGCCATGCGATTGGTTGATTAGACCCCTAACCAGTTGCAGCAGATGACTGCCCATCCCTGAGCCTGGTTCTGCCGGAGGTTCCTGTTTAAAAGTCCCCAAGTGCTTGCCCTCGATTTTGGGGGTTTTCTTTTCACCCTACAGTATAAATGCTTTGAGGTAACTGCTGTTGTGATTTGACACTTTATAAATAAAACTGAATTGAATATTTGGGTTAATGGGCAGTTTAACAGGTGTAACTAATTAAGCGGCCATGCATGTGAATTAAACTGTGCCAGATGATCGTTATTAAGAATTACCCAGATTTAACTAAAGAGTACAAAGTGCAATTTAATACACTTGCACGCTTTTACTTTAGTATTGATTGCTGCTGTCATAACATTTTAAGGTTGAAAATTTGACACTTTTACCTTAAAAAGTAATATTTTGAACGCATACTTTAATTAAATTCAAATTACAATTCGTCATAACATGAGATATAAATTAATGCACAAATGTTTTAGTAATAAGAATAAAATAATACAGCATAGCACTTACAGGAAGATTTTTCCCCCCTAATTTACTAATAATGGAGTCTCGTGGGGTTTGTTACTACTTTTACTTAAGTAAAAGATCTGAATTTCAGTACCACTAGTTCTGATGTTCTGGTACTAAGTCTAACTGAGCCGAGCTGTGGTAACTACACGGGAATAGGTCCATTGGTCTTGTTTTATGTATAAAATCTCCTAAAAGGAAAACGTAAACCAACTGTGTACTTCACTCCTTTTTACCTTATCAGCTCTGGTAACATCATGCTAACATTTTCCACGGCAAGTCCAAGCTGGAGTCTTGCCTGAGCACATGCATGGCACATCTGGATCTGGTCTTGTACTTTGTGGCAGAAATTTGCCAGCCTTAACAGTTTTAGCCATTAGATGAGTAGTTGGTATTAGGTAGTGTTACTGGTCTTGTAATTATGGTTCATCATGGAGAACGTTCAGACACGTATCGCCTTTGGGTTTTGGCTGTTTTATTACACCTCAGCTGGGTCACTACTCACCTCCCCCTCCACCTCTACCTTCAGTTCCCACACACGCACTGGCATCCTATTCCTGCACTTCTACCGACCACTGCACCTTTGCTCACAGGTGTTCAGCTTGGCAAGCGTTCATAAGCCCCCCCTATCGGTTTCATGCTTCACTTACAAACAAATATTTTAATGGACAGGGGATGAGTGACACGGCTTAATTTCTGACAGGCTTACTCTGTGCCTGATGCATTGCAGCTCTGAAGAAACAAGCCTTTGAACGCTTGGGGAATGAATATGATTCCATTGTGTGTAGGAATGTATGTGCCAGGAAAACCGTTACTGTGATGAAGAGGGAAAATATGAGCGTG
>VVHJ01065327.1:0-12831 GCA_015107715.1 Tylochromis polylepis
GTTCTTCTGTCTGTGTGTGTGTGTGTGTGTGTGTGTGTGTGTGTGTGTGTGTGTGTGTGTGTGTGTGTGTGTGTGTGTGTGTGCGCGCGCGCGCGGTCCTGCCTGTTGCATGATGATGGCTGAGTCGTTGTTGTCAGCAGCAGTGATGTAAGGCTGTGCTCGGGGGTCTGCTGTGCAGCCATATGGCAGATCAGCCTCTCCGGCACGACAGCAGCCTAACAAACAGACGCCCCCTGTGGTCTCTACAAGGTCCATTCATGGTCAGAGGGTTTGGTGACCGAGAGTTTGATCACAACTCTCTTTTGTCTGTATGTAACTCAGATGGGCTTTAATAATGCAGCACTCTAGTTTTCTCTTCTTTTAGGATTACTGTGACACAGATACCATCCTGTGTATCACAACACAACTTGGGGAAGAAGTCCTGATGCCTTTTATCCAACTAATCACAAATGACTGCTCCTCTGTCAAACACACCCAACTATGAAAAGGCTCTACGGGTTTGGAGAAAATCATGTGTGTAAGAACACCACGACCGGGTCAGCCTGACGCTGGAACGCTCCAATGAGCCTAATCCTGATCTCAACCCCACAGAGAACCTGAGGAGTCGTTTGAGTGACAGAGTGTGACAGCTTAGTCCCACAGGATGACATCCGGAGGTTGTGCCAGTCCACGAGGAAGCGCATTACTGCCATAATCCCTGCAGATGAGGAGCACACCAACTACAGCTAAATGGAGCGGCGTGTTATCAAATCCCTCGAGTGTAAATTTGAGGTATACAGTAACTTTATTTTTAGAGCACTTTCCAAACCACGGAAGTTACAAAGTGTTTCACAGTTTGAATAAAAACCACACACCGATGACAAGTGCACTCGTTCCAACACAGTCAGCCATACGGTCGCACATTCAATCCAACATACACAGATACATGCAAATATTTCCAAACTATGGCCCACAATAAAAGCAGAGCGTTATATGTTAGTGGCAGGATTTTAAAGTGGATTGTGAATTTCACTGGGAGCCAGTGAGGGATGCAAGAATAGGTGTGATATGTCAGCACTGCCTGGTTTTTGTTCTGCACCAATGGGAGACGAGCTACGGAGGACTGAGAGACGTGTGTGGAAGTGAGTTAAAATAATGAAGGTGGGAGAAAATTGAAAGTTTGATCTAAATAATAACTAACTAGCCTCAGTAAATGTGGTTAAATCATGAATTTACTGTGATTAACCACTTTTTTAGCAAGCTGTGATTACGGCCTGATTACTGCCAGACCTGCTGAACCATTAATCGCTTAAATAGGATCTGTGTGACCAAGTGAAGCAGGCTGAGAGGTCCCAAACAGCAGCACATCACGCCACCATCATGGCGAGAGCTGGCATCCACACATGCACAAAAATAAAGGTAACTTTTTTCTAAATAACTGAAATCATCATTTAAAAACTGTATTTTGTACTGGAGTTAATTTTGACTAATATTAAAATGTATTTGGCAAAAAAGAAAGAAATCGGGCAAATGTTTTTCACAGCCGTTTTTGCACACATCAAGCTTTCTAGATTAGAGCTGAGAGCACTTGATTGAGTTTATTTCTCATTTCCAGTTATTAGATGACCCGTTAATGACTTTGGCATGGATGTCCCAGATGACACTGGACTCGGTCATCAGTCGGTCACAAAGCTAACCCAAACAGACTGACATCCATTCACACTCCACACCTGTGACTGATCCAGAATCATAGTTACCCTTACAGCCTCGAGTCTGGAGGGTGAGAGGACACAGAAGCCCACAGCGGAGCAGGAAGGGCATGAGGGCATGTGAAAACTGTGGCTTGTTCTTTAATCGATTCTCATATTTTCATCATAAACGTGTGGGGTTGGGTTACCTGGCGACTCTAAATGTTGTGACTGCGAGTGTGCATGCTTGTCTGCCTCTCTGTGTTAGCCCTGTGACAGACGGGCGACCCGTCCGGGGTCGACCCGCCTCTCAGTCAGCTGAGAAGAAACAGCCAGTTGTGGAAACATGAATTATGGTATCACGTATGGAGATGATGTTGGCGCGACAGCGTCAAACAGCGTGATGACAGAAACGGCCCCGAGTCCGAGAAAAGCAGGAAACACTTTGAGATTTCTAATCTCTCACTATTACACGCATGATTCATCTTTTCCTGAGCACAGATGAACGACTTTATGTTTTGACTTGATTTGTGAATCGCTGTGCCATTAACTGAAGGAAATTAACTATCACACCTTTTCTAACAGCCCGAAACAAAAAGAATGGATCTCTGGGTTAATGTGCGCAGACACAGACATGCCTGAGTCACACATTCATGAATAATTGTTTCCTGAGAGGCTTTAAAGTTGAATTTTGCCAGGAGACAGAAACGAGGCTTTTGTTTGGTGGCATAGAAACAAGTCCCAATGTTAGCCAACTGTTGACTCAGTATAGAGATGCATACTCGTGGGACTTCTCCCACTGGGCTGAGAGGTAGGAGGGAAAAAGGCATGAGGCCGGAGCGCCACCACGAAGACAAACAACAGCACACAGAGAATGTTCCTGGAAAGTCACAACTTTTTCTGACTTTCCAGAAACAGTTCAGGTCCTTTCACTGTTTCACACTCTGAGCTTCTGACTGTATATCCTCGGGGGTATACTCTCTTTTCTTTTTCACCCTGTAACACTAAATATATTTAACACACGAGTGTTTGAGACCACTTTTTTTTGTCTGAAGGTTCAATAAGCACTGGAATTAAAAAACTGGAATTTCCTGACACACACTTCATGGTTCAGGTTTAAAGGGTGGTCTGTGGTCTTGAAGCTAAGCTGAACTCAGTCCTTCTGTTCACAGAGGAGGCGGTTTCAGCCGGACCTGCGCACAGAAACAGCTGACGCCTTCAAAGTAGCTGGATCACATTTTGCAGCACAGACATGTCCAAGTGTCAGAGGTCAGAAAGATGGTGAGTTTTTAGCTCAGTCAGGCAAAGATGACCGTCTTTGTCAACAGTGTGGAAGCTTTCTGTGTGGATGCTCTGACCTTACACGAACCACTGTGCACAGTGTTGGAAAAGAAACATGCCATAAGATACACAAAGATGAACCTGCAGAAATGTCACAGTTACATCAAGTGAAAACATTCCTGGGGCCACCTCTCTCTGTCTTTGCCCAGTAAGACCAGTAACAACAGAGAGGCCAGAACAGCCCTGCTGAGCTAAAGGTGAACAAAGGCAGAGCAGCCGAATGTAAGAGCAGGTGATAAAGCCGGGCACACAGGATGGATCGGAGGCAGCGACAGGCAGGCGTCAGATAACAGCCGGTGGCTCCAGCAATAATCTTTCAAACAGATACTCAAACCTGCACTTAATATTCTGCATACTGGAAGGTTGATAAGGCTGAGGCGGGTGAATGGATCACATGACCCGCTGGAGAAGAACCTCAGTGCGGACAGCTAGTGGAGATGTGAAGGATGGCGTGGTCTAGTGTTATTACACAGCGGCCAGGCTGAGGCTGAGCAGGGTGATGTCACCAAAGTATGACTGCAGAGTTTACTGTAACATGTCTGAACGTGCAGTCACAGCGAGGCCATTGAAGGCCTTTTAATGAACGCCAAATCGATGGAGCAGTGAAAAATCACTCCAAAGCTTATTAGTCAAGAGAGAGGCTGAGTGATGCTCCCAGTTCTTGGAGAAGAAAGGCGCGACCAAAGGTCAATAATCCACTTAAAGCAGCTCTCAGGAGCCCGTTCACTTTCAGCACAGGAACAGTGACTTTTCCAGTCACCTTCTTCACTCACTATGTGTTCATAGACGTCTCTGCATTGAATCATATCTGTTATTAATCTCTGTCTCTCTTCCACAGCATGTCTTTATCCTGTTTCCTTCACCCACCCCAACTGGTCGCAGCAGATGGCCCCGCCCCTCCCTGAGCCTGGTTCTGCCGGAGGTTTCTTCCTGTTAAAAGGGAGTTTTTCCTTCCCACTGTCGCCAAAGTGCTTGCTCATAGGGGTCATATAATTGTTGGGTTTTTATCTGTATGTATTATTGTACGATCTACTGTACAAATATAAAGCCCCTTGAGGCGACTGTTGTTGTGATTTGGCGCTATATAAATAAAATTGAATTGAATTGATCCATTGTGACAAACCGAAGCATGATTCATTACCAACACGCACAGATGCAAGAGCATCAAGGACATCATGAGAAAGGTTTGTGATTATTTACAATAGAGCTGTCTAATTATTACAGCTGAAAACACAATAATCAGCATGTTGTAATGCAGGTTCAGCCCAGGCTGATCTTAAGTGAGCTGGACCGGAAAAACCCTGCATAGTATTAAAAGTCCTCCACAGCGCGCCCTTTCTTTCACTGTAAACACGTACACTCTGACCTCATTCGTATTCATTTAAAAAGAAGATGGTAAGTGATAAGAAAACTCAAAGAAAACTACAATGCAACGCTTCCTGGGAAAATACAGCGCGTAGTCCAGAAATCAAACCCTGTTGCTCTAAAAGTTTACGCCTTGCATGGCCGTGCAGTCGGCCTGAGTGGCACGTTCAACGGCCCTCAGACCGTACATTTGACATCCTTGCTATAAGGTCAACGCACACGTTTACAAACAAATTCATCCTTCAGTTTGAACCGAAGTGTAAGAGGGGTGAAATTCAGCCGTACGTTAGGAACATTTCAGATACGTAATGATGTTAACAGCAGGCGTAGAACGGCTCGTGCCGAGCGTCAAGCCGAGGTGAACGCACCTCAGACGCGTTACTGTCCTCGGCCGGTATGGACGCGCGGAGAGACTGTCATCAATAAAGAAGGTGAAAATCGTTTCTTTGAAAATGGATGTGAAATGTTTCAGCAGTAGGTTAATTGGATACTCTAAATTGCCCATAGGTGTGAGTGCGGGTGCGAATGGTTGTCTGTCTATATGTGTGTCAGCCCTGAGACAGACTGGCGACCTGTCCAGGCTGTACCCCGCCTCTCGCCCTACGACAGCTGGGACAGACTCCAGCTCTTTAGCTGCGCTGCTTTGCTATCACAGCTGCTGGTGGCATCCAGAGACTGATGGCATGGAGAAATTTGAGCTTGAAGAAACTCATCATTCCAGCGATCATTAGATTTCTCTCGCAGATTAAATATTCTCAGCTTTTGAAAAGCTGTCAAAGGAAACCGAAGACGGAATGAGGGTCGATCATTAGGTCGTTAATCCGCGGCTTTTATTGGATAAGAGTGACGAAGACACCCACAATCAATCAATCCTTATGTAATCTTCTCGGGCAAACCACTGAAGCATCACTCATTATAACGTGCCGTTGTACGTCTCCACCCACACACACGCTTTACACCACCCTCTCCCAAATCCTGTCCCAGTGAAATGCTGCTTTCTCTCAGGATGTCACACTTTTTTTAACAGCCAAATGAGGTCAGATCCATACATGAATATGAATATCTGACACAGAAGATGCCATCAGGGGAGAAATCTTCTTAAACTCTGTTAAATCCCATTAAAGCACAATAATCTACTAGCACCTCTCACTACGCCATAGTCTACCTGATCTTCAAGGTCTCCTGATGTTTTGCAGCTTTGTGGATTCCCCACCGAGTTCTCTTCGCTCTGCCTGTAACCCACACTCAGACTTGCCTTGGCAGATCAATGGAGCAGCATGAGGTTAGGTTTTTAATTGAGCTGTCCTGAAGGGTGGGGGTGGTTTTAATGAGGCCAGGGCCTGTTTTCATCCTGACCTTTGAGGCTGTGCTCTACAGGTGTCCATCCTCTAACTTAAAAGGAATGTATGGGCTTGTAGGGTTACCCCAGAGGTGTCAGACCTCACAAGCGTGTCTGGAGAGCTTAACATTTTCACCTGAATTAAAATGTCCACGAGGTTTTTTAACCTGTTACACTGTATACGGTGCTTCTATTACCTGTGTTATCATCTAGCAAGAAGGACAGGATGGTTTGTACTCACATACACCCCAAGCCAAAAATAACATTGTATGATACACAATATTAATGAATGACACAAGAACACATTTGCTTTTTTCGTGTAATCATATTTCTGTCACCGCCAGCTTAAAGGACGTCCTTTAAGCTGGCGGTGACAGAAATATGATTACACGTGGTCCGAGCCTCCAGCACAGAGGCTCAGATCACGGCACCATGCAAACAGACCCTAAGCACCGGCTCCATGGAGGCAGGAGTCCAGCCCAGGACACTGGCTGCAGACTGTGCAAAGGTGTCCAGCGTACAGCAGCAGGATGTAAGATACAAGCTGAGACTGGGTACCCAGCCAAGCAGCTGGGACAGTGTACAGGAACATCTGTGCCACATATGGACTGAAAGACCCGATGGGAGTGAAAACAAGGCTTAAATGTTAGCCAGTCTAAAGTTTCTTTAATGTGAAATTAAAGCAAATTTAACCAAATAACTTGTTTAACTCTTTAAATTCATCTGAGGCATCAGGTACAAGTATTATTACAAACCACATCACGGGATCTCAAAGTTTTTCTGGCATGAGCATCTTCAGAAGCAAAATACACACTGTTCTATACGAGTGAAGTCAAAGTCAGCACCATCGTAAGAAAACACTCTTTAAGTCAGTTTGTCCCTACAAAGTCACGATGACATCATCAGCCTGGTCATCGGTGCCAAGTGCAGTCTGTTTCAGCTGCTCTGCTCCCCACCAGTCAGTCAGGCCAGCCCACACACACACACACGCGCACGCGCGCGCACACACATGCATGCAGACACACACAGTGCCTTCAACATGTCCACGTGTCCCTGGGTGCATGTGGAACCTCCTTGTTGAGCCACCTGTGTGCACCGTGCAGTATCCACATGCTCCAGATGTCGTGTTGTCAGATGATGCTTTGCGCGTTACGCTGACATCATCACGCCATCGTTGGCCACGACCTGAAGACAGATGACACTCTGTGACCTTGCGCGCTGCTTCTCTGACTCGAGCGAGCTTCCATCGGTTTTCTTCGGCCGATGTGGGCTTTGTGCTGCTGGAGGGTCGCAGTTGTAGATTTAAGACTGTTTTCATCGCCAGCAGCGTTCCAGAGAGCTGGCTGCCCGACAGCTAAGCCTGCTGACACCCTGGTGTCGATGGAAGTGACGTTCAAGTGTCCAAATGCTACTTTTAATATTCTCTACAATTTTATGGCTGATTTTGCAGACCCCATGTTGAGAACCACCAGCATAAAGCACCGACTCATTGACTTAATCCTCTCAAAGCCCAGCACTGATGCAGACTTGATGTGATAATCATGTACTCGCCAAATAAGCCCAACTAATACTCCAAAGTCCACAGATCTGGTAGCATGATATTTAGTCCAGAACATGTGTGAAAATGATTTTCTACCCATGATATGAATGCTTTCCTTTGGTTCATCGTACCTCATCTTTGGTTTGAATTAACTCAGATGGGTCTGCATGTTTTCTTTTGTTCCACCAGTACGTGACTGTGCCATGCTACAGCCTCACCAGGGAAAAAAAATCAGATCAAAGGTAAACGAACGAGCCTATCCCAGCTACCAGAGGTCGAGAGGCGGGGCGCGGCCTGGACAGGTGGCCAATCTGTCGCAGGGCTAACGCAGATAATCACACTCACACCTATGAGCACTTCAGAAACACCACGTACCCATTAAGCCCCATTAAGCACGTGTGTTTGTGGACTGAAAGCTGCAAACACAGAGAAAACATGCAAACGGTGGCGGTGAACACAGGAACCACTATGCTGCCTAGGCAATCTTTATTCAGACTGTAGCCTACACCCTGCTGGAACACATCTGGTGGTGTACTCACCGTGTTTATTCGGCAGGTAACGCATCAATAAATAATGTGACCTGGCTATGACCCGACAGCAGCAAAGATTTGACCACAGCGGCGTTTCCTGAACCTTAGTTTTGTTCACTGGACTTGCTCGACTCGATTGCTGTGACAAGCCAACGCCCTGAAATGTGGATTGTGCTTTGGTGAGCAGGCAGATTTGTCAAATGCAACAGCGGTGCTTGGTTGTTTATAAAATATCACTCTCATTTATGTAAGAAATTATATCAGAAAGAGAGAGTGTGGCTATGCATTTTAATTGTTACCATATATTACATTTATAATGATTTCTACATAATACAATTTTATTCTACAACCTGGACATCCACATTACTGATACTCTCATACATACAGGGCCTTGGGGGTGGGCACGCTATACGGCGTCCAGAGGATGGTCTGTGTATTCAACATCATCTCTGGCGCCGGGGCCCACTTCTCAATTTTAAATACATGTAGACACTGAGGGTTTTCGGGAGGGGCCGTGCTGACCGTCAGCACGGCCCCTCCCGTGTTTTAAAGTCCTCCTTGGGCTCTCGTGCTCTGGGGGCCCTCTGGATGTCTGGGGCCTGGATCTCCTCCATGCCTGCTTCATGCCCTGGGGGGCGGGGCTATGGCTCCCCACACCCTCTAGCAGATAATTACATGGAGAAAACTTCTGAATACAAGCGCTCACGCACACAGGTGTGCACACGAGTGTACACGGGTGTGCTCACAGACACACACTGTATCTTCCTTGGCTGCCACCTCAAAGCATACCGTGCGCTGTCGGTCTTGTGTGCTGCTCAGTAACATTCAATATTTAGTATTTACTGTTGCTTACACGTATCTAGGTTGTTGCTGTGTCTCCCTGTTGTGTTGCTCTCTTTTTGCTTGTTTTCTCTTTTTTCTTTCAGCAGGTGAGCCAGTGGATTTTTTAATGTCCTCTCTCACTGTCCCTCTTCCCCTCTGTTTTTCTTTTCCTCCCTTTCCTATCCCCCAGACATGTCTGTCCAGTTTGAAATACCTGAAAATAAAATAAATAAATAAATAAATAATAAAGCTCAATCAAGTGGACCAATATGGCAAAGCCATAATGAACCACTTGGAAAAATAAATCCGTTGGGCATCTTTCTTGGCCTTCAGACAACAACTCCGATTGCTGAAGTACCGAACGGGACAGGCAACAAGAAATAAAAAAAATAATGATTTCTACATAACCCATCAAACATCCACCGATCCAGTAACACTGCATGAACTCAGGTAACAGTATGTGTGTGGACTACGCCGTTTAGATTTAGTGAAATGCATGATGGGAGGTGTTCTGAAGTTTTACTTAGACAAGCTGCTGATGGATGTCAGTGTATGCAGGTTAAAAATGTGGAATCTACTGGGACTCAGAGACAACGGGCTGCTTAATGCACTTAAGACAAAAGGCATTTTACGCTTCATTCGAGTCTTCTTCCCCACAAAATAGATCAACTGAGCACCGCCTGCTCCAATCAGAAAGGAACTGGTGATAGAGAGCTACTAAAAAAAAAAAAAGGCCAGGAGAATAAGTCATTTATTTTTTGCTCGGCCTGTGCTGGCTGCACATTACAGCTCTGAAACTTGAAGCTGCACTAAGCCGTTTCCACTCGGTGCCGTCAGACTCCACAGGTGTGCAACACTCCTTCAGCAGCACGCTCTCAGGATCCTGTAAGTATAAGAATCTGCCAGAACATCTATTCCATCAACAAAACCGTTTGCTCTGCAACTTCCACTTCTCCTTTTTAGCCACTGCAACAGCAACAATTACAACATGAAACATTTAAATATTAAGTTTAAGACTTCTAATTTGCATTAAACACATCATGATATCAGCATTAAAATGCTGCTCTGTGGGCTAAAACCCAAGAGTAACAATCTTCTGCAGCATTAATCTCTTTTCTTTGCAGCACTTTTGCTGTTAGATTTTTATGGCCTTCATAGATTTTAAATAAAGTTTTGTCATCTGATACGGTCACTGGCTGGAGTAGGTGACACTCACAGGGATCATTTTGTGTAAAAAAGGAAACATATGACATGTGACATGCTCAGAGCTTGAAGCCTCAAGCCTAAACACTTAAAGAAACACCAGAGTGATGACACTGCCCCTGGTGACCGTACACAGGAACGACATGTCGATGACGGGCTGCAAGCATTTATGGTATAGAAACTCTTTCCTTCACCACAGTATCTTTTTATTACAGATTGCTCCAAAGAACAAATGTTTCACTGTTAGCCACATGCTCTATCTGGCTGAGATCAGTTTTTAAACGTCCGGTCTGTTAACTTGTTTCAGAAAAATCAGAAAATGTAAAGCCAGCTGCCTCGTCCTCACAGTGAAAGCAGCAGGTTCTTCGGTCCTCCACCAGCGTGTTCAGCTCCAGCACTCGCATGTCTACCAGTTTTCCAAGCTCACTGCACAACTCCCGCATACGCTTGTTTGTAGAAAACTATTTTATCCGTCCACGACACGAGAGACCGATCACTGAAAAGTTAATGAGTAAAACACCTGATACATTTAAACGGAGCATAAAAGAAAAACGGGCCAAAAACAACACGATTTAAACTAAAGACAAAACAGTTGGCACTCTCCACCTAGCCAGATCCTTCTAGGGTGGTGCATTTAAAAAATACTTGGGACAGAATACTACACGGGGGTCGCTTGGGCAACACTGTTAGAGTACGTCCTCATTATTGGAACGAAGGACGCTGAAGCAGACTGAATACTTGCTGAGCAGCATGTTTAAGACGAGTTGTGTGCACAGATACTGACAGTGCGACACAGCGAAGCGTACCCGGACTGTGACTGACTGTGTGCTTCAGAAGAACATGTCCTGGTACAGGTTCTGGCCCATCTCAATGTAGGCCTCTTTCTCCTGTGCAGACATCTGCTCCACCAGCTCCGGCCTCTGGCTCACCTCTCTGTACGAGAAGGGCCGACCTCCCACCATCACCGTCGGCTCATCGCCCACTTCCTCAAATTCATCGTCGTCCTCGTCCTCCTCCTCTTCGGCCCGATGCTGCACGGCCGCGGCAGGAGGAGGACCCAGGGGAGAGTCGTCGTCTGACTCGCTGGTGTCGCTGTCTGAGTCGCTGGCGTTAGCGGAGGCAGAGGTGAGAGCCTTCGCAGCGGCGCTCGCTCCACCTGCGCCTGCGCCCGCGACACTCCTCTTCTCGTGGATTAGCAGCGCGCGCATCACTTCCTCGTTTTCATCTACCTGACCGGTGCCGGGGCCGGGTGCTCCGTCCTGGGCTCCAGGTACGTCACCACCTGTGAAAACCACATTATTAAAATTAAAATCACATTCTCATTTTTATCTGAACTCACAACTTCAACCCAGCTCTGCTGTTCAACCTTTCTGAATTACTGTTCTGCATCAGTCTCATGTGGTAAGGTAACCATGGGATAGATTAGGTGGAGATTTATCATGTGATCACATGATGCAACTTCTAACCAATCTAGGACATCTTACAGTGGCACAGTCTCACTGGACCGCAGGCTGGATGGAATAAAACCTGCACAGTTTCGTGTCTTTAGAAGTTTACTGTTCCTTGGAAGATATTCAGTGCTGCCACGTTACATCACAGCATGACTTTACAATGCAAAAAAAAAAGAAAAAAAAGTCGTGGTCCAGGAGAAACAGCTGCAACACAAAAATGAGATTTCCGTGTACCCAAGAACCACCGATAACGACTACAATACTCCGTTTTTTCCTCACATCTCTTTTAAATGAAAACTGCTGGCTTCAGAGTGAGTGAACTCTTAATGCAGAATACCCTACTCCATGTTAAAAGGCACGGTACAAAAGGCAAAGCTATAACTCAGGAAAAACTCGGAGCCTTTTAACAGATCACATCATTCCTGGAAGACGTCCCCATGTTTAGTGAAAGTTCTTAGAAGCACGTTTCGTGGGTCTTCATCGACACCTGTTCAGGGTAGGTACGTGTTCTGTGATTGGTCTAGACAGATGTGAAACTCGATGAACAGGAAACATGAGCTGAGGATCAGCGGGCTTTACGGTGCCTATAAGAGACGGGGGAAATGATGAGTGACAGTTTCTTCTTGTACTTCCTCCCAACTTGCTGGAAGAAGCTCAGACGAAATTAGCGGAGCACACTTACAGCGCGTGCAGTCAGCTGCACTGACACAGCTCCCCTGTCTATGCCACACATCCAGCGTGATAGCTTCAAAGTGGGCGGACATTAAACTGCAGTTGCTATGCCAACCACCACCTGGCTATTACGTCATCTTAGCGTTTCAGCTGGCACAATGCTAAAAGCCTGGCAGTTCCCCGGAGGACAGTTACCCCCAGGGAAGCCCCGGGGGGCTTTAACGAACGATGGCGCACCGTTTCGGTTTCGGCGTGCGAGCTCGAGCTCAGCCTGACTGACTTTCTGTAGATGTAACAAGTGCCACCTCCCCGCTGACGTCGAAGCGAGCGGAGCGGGTGACGTCAGCCAGTGAGCGGAGGCTGAAAGAGCTGCTCCGTCTTTAGAGCGTGCACCCACAGGTGCCCAGCCTCCGACGCCAGTGTTCCGTTTCTCACCTCCACCCGTTTAATCCAGAACACCAGCTGAAGCTCGGCACGCTTGGCTGACTGAAAATCATCAGTACGAGCCAAAGTGGTCCACATCTACTGCACAGAAGACTCGGGACACGCTTTGTTCCCTCTCTGTAGCTAAGGACAAAAAAGCTCCACATCTTCCGTTTTTTGATGCATCGTGTCAGATTCTGGGTTTATATTTTCCATTTACACGTTCAAATGAACAAGTTGTGTTTATGAACTGGAATGAGGCCCTTTCTTCTTTCAGTAAAGCACTTCATGAAACGCACGGCGTGTCGTCTGTAGTCGTTCACAGCTCGATACATGCTCAGGATTTAAGCACAGGGTACGACTCTGAAGGCAGGTAAACTATGAGACACTCAGATGTCCTTTTGTAAAAAAGAAGACCATTACAGACGGCTGCAGAGACACACCTGGGGGGGGGGGGGGGGGGGGGAAACCCACCCAT
>VVHJ01065327.1:14407-24611 GCA_015107715.1 Tylochromis polylepis
ACAACCCACATGTCTAATTTGTAATTTCCATAAGAATGGATTCTATTATGAGTGATCCTGCCTCAGCCGGTCACTAATCAAGCCCTGATTATTCCAATTAAGCAATTATGGCTCAGTGGTACTCTGGCCAGGTCTGATTGCTGCATGCCCTTGGGTAAAGATCCAATGTCATTATAAGAGAACTTGCTGAAGGGCTGCTCTGACAGATGGAAGTTACCCGGCTGACCTGTAATAACCTGTTTCAACTACAGACAGAGCACCGAGCGAAAGAAAACGAAATAGAACTAAAAAGCGTGCTCTCTGCAGTCCATGCAGTATCCAAGCCACCCTCTCCTGAAAAACCAAACCCACCGAGGATGAGAAATATCATTCATGATTAATGATCACATAAACAGCAGCCGAGTCTGGGAGGAAATTCACGCTGAATTAAACGTAGACTAATTCACGCAGTCGGAGATTGCAGTGCTTTAGAGTAGTATTAAATTCATTTATCATCAATAACAAGCTGCATATTCTGGAGACGTTTCTCATCCCCTTCTGTGAGTCCATTTGGAAACGTTATTTTATTTAGTGAAGACGTATAAATTTGATCTTTTTAGCAAACTCTACACGAGAGACAAAGAATTATCAGGCCATGTCAGAGCCTGAGTAATGTATCAGAGGGACCTTATGAGCTGATTTACATTTATAACAGCCAATAAATGACAGAAACACCCTTCATCCGTGTTATGCATGCTGCATAGTTTGTCCACCAGAGGGCACTCCGCAGTCTCCCTACTGAAAACACATAAGGACAAACCCAACAAGCAGCCGATCTGAGAGAGTACAGTACAGTCGGCATACCTGTTTATGTTTTGTGTGTCTGAATATAATGACCGAGCTAAGTCGCTCTTCAAAAACATTTTCTCTTCTTCTCCACAAATGAAACAACCATCACAGTAAAGTTCCAGACACGTAAACTGCAGCAGATAAGAGAGCGGCTGCAGTGACAGCGCTGTACTTACGGCTCTTGAGGACGTCCGGCTCGTTGTAAGCACCCTGTACGGTGCTCTGAGTCAGCCACACCGGCCTCTCCTTTGGTGCCTTGCTCTCAGCGGCCTGTTTCTGCTGCTCTTCCTGGTCCTCCATGCTGATGACCACATTCTGGGTGTACAGGTCAGCGTAAGTCGACCCTTTGTTCGACCAGGCTTCGCGGTGCGGGCCGCTCGCTGCGTTCGCTCCTGATGCTGCAGCACGTTCTCGGCTGGAGGAAAGAGTCAGCGAATAATATTTTCAAAATGATGTCCCACAGCTAAGTTAATATGAGTAAATCTGAAAAGATGTGTTCAGTTCCTCATTTTGGGTTCCTCCTGTGAGTCCCACAGTGGAAACCAAACCGAGTGAACCGTGAACTGTAGGGAACTGTTAGGACGAGTGCGACGCAGACCCAGGCGGTCTCTCGCTGCGAGACTCAGACTGACCTCTGCTTGAGAGCAGGGATCTCAGCAGGCTCAGGCTCCAGCAGTTCGTGGGACAAGTTAACGTCCTCAGTTTCACGAAGCAGCACGTAGATGGGCTCGATCTGCTCGTTGAAGCGCGCCACGAGCGTCCTGGCGTCAGGACAGACGGACTCGTCCTCTTCTACCTCCGTCTGGCAGAAGGTACAGCGAAATGTACCTGCAGGTCAAAAACAATGTGCATATCACAGACCTGCCTACAGGGCACTGCATGAGCTCAAGCCTGTAATACAAGCCAGCAATAAAGTTTAGGCTTCATCTACTTTATTCACCAGCTGATATATCACAGCAAGTGAACATGCTGGTCGCCACCGGTGCCATTTATGATTGATTTTGGTGATTTATAACCGATCGGGGTCAGGCTTCGTCTTCATCGAGTCTGGGCGTGGTCGTGTTGACACAACAGGAATGACACATAAGAGCGATTACTGCCCAGAAATTCTCTCTAGGGAGACAATTTTATTAAACAGTGAATATCTGCGAGGGCCTCAGGAAACTGTATGCCGTGCACACCCCACTTACTTCCTACCATTAAGAAAAGGGCAAGCTTCGACCATCTGCTTCTCTGGCTGATTTCAGTTTCAGTAATGGGAGCCGTTCCAGCATTAGCACAGAGCACATGCCTACTTTATGTTTATGTGTATGAGAGGACTATACACTGGTTTTTTCTGAAAACTACTATTACAACTAAAGCACCTCAAGATTAATGCAAATGAAATGAACAGTTACGGCTGAGGCTGGTCGACAACTTAAAGGCAACAGCATTTCATTAATGTACAAAATGTTATTTGTGCATTTAATATTAAAGTGGTAAATACCTCATTAAGATCAGCACTATTATTTATCCTCTCTCTGTGCTAAACGGCACAAAGCCGAGATTACTGGAAAAATTCTATCATTACAAATTAAATATGATTAACACCTTTATTCATAACGGTCTGGCACCAGTCTGTCTCAGTACTGAAACAACTGGGGTTGGCTCAACCTGAAATATCCTGCTTTTTCTGTACAGAGGCAGAAACCATGTTGGCCGAAGGTGAGGAACGAGCACGTCAGGTGGAATGAGTGAAAAAAAGATCACATGTTACAACATTCATGCAGCGCGCTGTGAAAATTCAGAGCTGCAGGGTTTTGGCTCTCCTTCGTGGGTCAGAATGAGCTGGAAGACCAGCGGTGTCGTGTCTGATCCTCGTGAGCTTACGCTGAGTGTTGCTGGCCCGACAAAACCAGCCCATCAAGCTACAAGCAGAGCTGCAGGTATGTGAAGGCCGTAGCCTGACCGAGGCAAAGCAGACAGCAGTTTAGACGAGACAGAGGAAGTGGGAGCACGACTGCAAATGTGTAATCACAAACAGAGTGACGATACTGCACATCCATTCTCTCCCATTTGTGTCTTTCAACACATTTTTTTAGAGCTCATCCCTAATCATTTCGATACAGCCACATTTTAACATTTGGTGGGCAAACATTCAAGTCTACACGGGGTTCAAAACCAACCTTACAACTTGTATTTACCCCAGGAAACCACATGTAAGTACTGTGCAGAATGATTTAGTGAAAACAAATAAGAAACAATCTTGAATGATTCTGTTGACAACTTTTGTGTGGCTCCTAGAAGCAGGGCTGGATGGCTGGCAGTCAGCCCTGACACTGGCAGACAGTCAGCATGGTGCCTCATTCTGCCACAGTTTAGAGCTGATGCAGTTTCTGAATGAAAACAGCTCACAAAAAATAAAGACCTTTCCAGAGAGAGTGTAACGCACAGAGCACAACAATTTTCTGGACAATGTTTTTAATGCAAATCAGGATTTTTAATGCACATTGTAGCCCTGCGACAGACTGGCGGCCTGTCCAGGGTGTACCCTGCCTCTCGCCCTAAGACGGCTGGGACAGGCTCCAGCCCCCCCGCGGCCTTGACAAGGATAAACAGAAGAGGGTGGACGGATTTTAGCAAACACACATATATCCCATTTCAGTGATGAACATCAGTTCTGGGGATGCTACTTCAATTTCTCTAAAACCTAATTCAAAGATACACCATTTTCCCAAAACTGTATTGCATTCTGTGTAATACAGTAATGTACACTGCTCAGAAAGGAAGGAGCACTTTAAAACATCAGATCTCAACGGGGAAATAAAATCCTCCTGGATATCTGTACTGACACAGACTAAAAGGATGCCACATTATCAACCTACAGAGAGCTCGAACGGCAAAGTGAAAGCGGCTCCACTGTGACTGTGCGAGGAGACACGGCAAACGTTCGGCTAAGGGCACGTATTGATGTGCCCTCCTGTGTCACCTCTGCAGGGTCCAGGTATCACCTCCTGCTACCAGCAGTGACACTGAGACTAGCCGAATGAGAAACGAGTGAAAAACAGTCAGAAGACAAGAGGAGGGAACCATGTGAGAGGCCTCCACCTGTGAAACCATTCCTGTTTTGGGGGCTGTGTTCATTCACACCCCCTCTGATACTGAACTAATCAGATCAATATCCCACAAGTTTCACTGACTTGATGTTAAACGCTGATTAAAAAGTGCTCCTTTGAATTTTTTAAGCAGTGTAAAATTCCAGAGTTTCATATATTCACAAAATGTGTGGTGGTATGAATTTATTTTTTGTATTCAGGAATAATTAACTTTATGCGTGTGCTCTTACCTCTGAAGAGAACTAATTCATATTAAATCTTTAAATTACCTTTGCTACAGTAAAGTCTATAAAACTGCTGCAGAGTCGTGTATAATTAAACAGAAGTGGAAATCTCTAATGCGCATTTATTCAATGGAGACTCAAACAAGGGAACCATACACAGGCGATTTCAATCAGCCAATATAAAAATCCAAGCGAGTCGGCGTCTACTCTCACGCTAAGCCAAGGTCACCTTGCCACGCCACTACTCTGAGCACAGACGCCCTGACTGCCTGTTGCTCACATGTCAAACGCACAAACACAACTTCGTGGACGCCTCCCTGTGATCAGTAAGTGATGTGGCGCTCATTTTAAAGCACAGTTTTGGACAGACTGAAGAAAGGTGCGAGTCAGAGTGTGACACGGACTGACAGACAAAAGCACAGAGACAAGGCGAACCAACGTGTTTTAATACCGGCTGTTAAGATGATGGAATACAGTAGATGAACCAGTATGAGCACGATTTGAATCTGTTCATAGTCAGCCAAGCCAACATCACTACGTGGACTGTAAATCGCTCCATCTCCATCCTGGTTTCACATGTCATTCGTTTTGTAACGAGCACAGATTGAACCCCACAGCTTCATTAAATAAATCTTGGCAGGCGGAGGCGACCTGAGACCCAAAGGCCGTTTGTCCAGTCCGACTGTGATAATGCCTAATTCATTCATTTTTTTGGAAAACAGCCATTTCATTGTACTGCAGTGTGAAAACTACTCAGATTTTAATTTGTTTCCTTAAACATGAAAGCAAGAACTGACATATTAGCTGGCAAACAGTTTCCTCGAGTTAACGATAAATGGATTAGAGGATTCATTTAATACTATATTTTTACTATTGGTGCTTATTCATGTTATTTCATGTTAGCATGACTCGGTTACAGTGACTGTATGTGTGGATTTGTTAAATTTACCACAACACAATCAAAACAAGTCTCAAAGCAGTCAAACCACAGTGAATCATCCCCCAGCACCATCCAGTCTAAAAAAAGGAGGCATTAAAGACAACTATAGCTCGTTTCCAAATATACTCATCATGGCCACTACAATTCATTGATTACCAAGTATTTAAATTTGATGTAAAACTGAAAATGCAGTATTTTTAAGTACACAGACTGTTTCATGGTCACCTATGTTTAGTCTGCTTCATTCAGAGCACATCATTATATCACATGCAGTATATGTAAGTATGTGTAAGGCTTATGACTCATTCTTATTTAAAATAATAGACGTTTAAAGTGAGCTTTCCACACACTGCCAAAACTAACTTGAACGTGGCAGAATGCTAATGTATGCCTTGTAGCTTATACAAGGCCATGTACACATCATTAGCTTCAATGACAGCGTCAGTTCGTGTCCATGCAGCGTTCGTGACAAAGCACAGACATACACTTGCATTCCCACAACATGGCGGCCACACAGCTTTAGAAATAACGCAGCATTAAATGGGCAATGAACAAAAATCACACTTCCATCAATATAAAGTATGTTGGTAGAGACACGATCCTGTTTGTTCACAGAATAATTTCCTTATGAGGAACTCTGTGTCCTAAATCTACCTGTCATCAAATCTGTTCTGGTGTGAGCCGTTACTGCCATCTAGAGGTGAACTGAGGAGCACACAACATAATGGAAGCGCAAACAAAAAACAACACATCAGGTCGCAAAAAGCAATCCTTGCATCAATTAAATACTGAAGTCTTCATTTAATTTACACGCACTGATTTCTATACATCCAAAGTGAGCGCCTGCCTCGCCTTTCCAAACCTACATATTATATCTCCAAATAAATTACAATTAAACTAAGGGCCAGATTTACCAAGTTAGGATATGAGGAGAGGGGCTAAGTGGGCAAACATGTCCACATGGGGTGGAAAATTCTGCAAGTATCTACTGATTAAAAAAAAAAAGATGACGACCGTCCTCCTCCCTCCCACTGACACTGCCCGTCGAGTTCAGTTACGTCATGCCTGGTTTTAAAATGTAAAATATCAGGATTATTGAGGAGCAGAAATATGTGGGACTTTGCTCCAAACCAAAGGGTTCAAGACTCGGTGAAGCTCTACGGGAAAGAGCCAAAGCTTGGGCTTTGAGCCGTCCACCTGCACCAAATATTCAGAAAATGACCAGTTTCTCTGTGCACACAGTATGCAATTTAAATTATATATGTACTCTCCGCACCCTTGGTAAAGAAGCTTCTAATTAATTATTCATCCCATAAAACTGCCAGAATGCTTTCTAATATCCACGTGTGTTGAATATTACAGTATACACTGTTCTGCACGTTTACCTGTCATAGGGTCAAAGAGTTGGTTGGCCTCTAGGTCGGTGAAGGTGGAGAAGCAACAGGGACACCGGAAGGAAGCACGGTTGGTGGAGTCTCGCTCATCTGTCTCAATGCGTCGTCGCATGTGATCCAGTTTATACTTGACCACATTGACCAGTACCCTAAGAAGAAGTAAGAAAGAAATCAGACTACCGAGTCTAAAGTGTCCATCATCTGCACACAGACACACACACGGAGCAGAGATTTAAACCTGTAATTAATGAAGTAGTAGTTGTGTCTCGTTGTCTTGCCATCGGGCGCCGTCTCCACTCTCATGCGGCACTTGACAAACTTGTCTGCTTTTAGGGTATTGAGTACTGAGCGCAGCTGTTTGCGGTCATACTTGAGCAGCTCCAGCATGTCCTCCTCACGCACACATGGGTTACGGATCAGCACATCCAGCGCCAAAGCGTGCTCCACACCATAAAAACCCCTCACAACCTGCTTGGCCAGCCGCTTCAGAGCTGCCGGGACCTCGGTCAGTACCTCTGGTTCAATCATCTTTGGGTCTGGAGAGAAAGGGCTGGAGGACAGAGTGTGACACCAGGGGAGAACATCAGGAAGGCAGGGATGGGGAGGAGGGCCAGAAGAGTTACTCAAATATAACAGTTCAAGTTTAAGAGGGAAGTGTAAGCTATACTAGACCACATTAACGCAGTAGGAGAAACATCCCGGCCCTGTTTACAGACATCTACCTGTGCCAGCAGCGATAGATACGTCAAATCATCAATCACAGCTTAGCTTAGCTTAGCTTTGGGCAGTGGATCCAAACAAAGATTAAAACTGAGATAATGCACCAGGTTGGCCGTGATTACTGTAATAAACTACAATAGAAACACAGCGTGTTAATCATTTTACCAGTCATCTTAATATTTCACACTTTATCTTTAATATAAGCTCAGTAAAGTTACTTTTATTTAAATTAAGCGCTAACACTGCGTTCGCCTGTAGAAACCCGGTAGCCGTAAACGCGACTCTTACCGGTTATTGTTTATGTGCCAAAAGTCATTTCAGAGTCACACACACTGACGTTAACTCACACAAACACCGCTAAAACTCACTGAACACAAGTGCACCTCACAGTCCCTTAGCTGCTGCGTTAGCCAACATGCTTCACTACTTCTTATTTTGAGACGACGACCCCGGAAATGAAAAATAAACCCGCACGAGAGGTTTTCTAAAAATCCACTTGGCCTGGCAGCACTAAACTGCACTGGCTAGCCAATAGAAGCAAAGAAGCTTGAGTGACGGACATTTTGACGAATAGCCTGGCTCTCTTTCCATGGGGCGTGGTTTTAAGAACACTGTTTACTTCCTGGTCGCGTCTGTCACCAAAAATGGCCTCTCTTGACAGGGTAAAAGTGTTGGTTTTGGGAGATTCCGGTGAGTTATGAACTATGTTCACAAGCGAAACCTTTACTGCTGTTATCTGCTCTCATTTATAGGGACATTTGCTTATTCTGAACCGAGCTCGCTCACTTATGAAACTCTTAATCTTTAATTAGGAGACTGACGCTGTGGTTAATCTGCTGCTGTGGCACTTAAAGCTACGGATAAACATCACGTAACACACCTGTCATGTCTAACCTCACGGATAATTTTCACAATAAAGGTACATCGGCGAGTGACGCTTAATTTTAATACCGGTCATATTTACATCGGTCGCTTTGCTGCAGGTGGATGGAACAAGAGTGTTAGGGTATGAAACGATTCAGCATCAAGAGTTTAAATTTGACAGAAACACGTTTTGCCGAATCAAAGAGTGACACCCTACCGGTCATTACAGATACTTACTGATGTTGTTCGGGAGATGTGCTCTGCTGGAAGCCGAGGCTGTCTTAAACTGACACGATGTTTCAGTGGAGTTCAGTTGTCTTCCAGTCAGCAGCAGCTGTAGAGTCTGTTCATCATTGAAATCCATTAATAGTGATCAGCCACACAAAAATGTTTAACCCTGCAGTCACTGCTGTGCTTTATATCAGCTCCTTTGATCCAGTATCATTTTGTGCTCTTTGCAGGGGTTGGTAAGTCTTCCTTGGTCCATCTGCTATGTCAGAATCAAGTTTTGGGAAATCCATCGTGGACTGTTGGCTGCTCTGTAGATGTACGGGTAAGCAGGTCCAGCATCTTCTAATTCACATAGTCTTAATTTTGGTAAGACTGAAAATCATCCTGCTGGCCTATGACATTAATAAAACACGACAGAACACACACTAATGAGAGGGAGACAGGCGTAACAGTGAAGCTGAAAGGTACAGGTGGATGGGTTTAAATACCCGGGGATCCACAGAGAGGTGAAGAACAGAGTGCAGATACAGTGGAGTGGGTGGAGATGAGTGGCAGGGGTGATTTGTGACAGAAGGATAGCAGCAAGAGTGAGAGGGCGGGTAATGAGGCCTGCTATGATGTATAGTTTGGCGACTGACAAAAAAGACAGGAGGCAGAGCTGAAAGTGTTCAGATGTTCAGTGGGAGTGAGCGGGATGGACAGGTTTAGGAACGAGTCCATCAGAGGGACGAGGCTGGGATGGTTTAGGCATGTGCAGATGAGAGATAGAAGGGAGATGGAGCCAGATGAGCTACTGCGGCGCCCCCTAAAGGGAGCAGTTGAAGGAAGAAGAAGAATTGGTGTCGAAATAATTATTCTACTCCAGGTTCAAGACTATAAGGAGGGAACCCCAGAGGAGAAAACCTTCTACATTGAACTCTGGGATGTTGGAGGATCCGTTGGCAGCGCCAGCAGCGTCAAAAGCACGAGAGCAGTCTTCTACAACTCGGTTAACGGTAACCACTGAGAAACAGATCTGAAAGCATTGATTTCATTTATGGTGTGTTATTCAGACATGTTCTGCCATGTTTGGGTTCTTTTAGGAATCATATTGGTACACGATCTGACCAATAAGAAGTCCTCTCAGAATCTGTACCGCTGGTCACTAGAAGCTTTGAATAAGGATTCGTCTCCGACTGGAGTCATCGTCTCAAACGGGTGGGCAGATCTGTGTGTTTGACATCGTCCGTTTTCACAGGCATTCAGAATAATTAACAGAAAACATGGCTTATGTGGAAGCTTTGATTTTTGACTGCAGTGACTATGACAGAGAACAGTTTGCTGAGAACCCGGTGCCTTTGCTGTTGATCGGAACCAAGTTTGACCAAATTCCAGAAAACAAGCGCAGTGAAGTTCTCACTCGGACTGCTTTCTTGTCTGAAGACTTCAATGCAGAAGAGATCAATCTTGTAAGTCACCTTTTTCTGCATGGCGAGCTCTCGGCTTCAGCTCCTTTAACACACATGAGTCAGCATCATTGGTTGGTTCATCTCTCACTTAAAGCACAATGCCTTTCTCATGTTTAAAGCTCATCGAAAAGGAAACATAACTAGACTAATGATGAAACTAAAGCTGTAAACAGCTGAAGAGATGGATTTTAAAACTTAGTTTCAGTCACATGACTGCCCAGCTCCATGTCTGAATGAATGATGTGAGAGCTAGAGGGAAGTTTTCCCTTTGTTCTCACTGGTGTAAGATGACATGTTGGTCACCCCGTTAATAAATCGAAACCTGGCTGTTATCATATACAGTGGTGTAAAAAGTGTTTGCTCCCTTCCTGATTTCCTATGTTTTGCATATTTGTCACATTTACATGTTTCAGATCATCAAACACATTTTAATATTAGACAAAGATAACCTGAGTAAAAA
>VVHJ01065329.1:0-10691 GCA_015107715.1 Tylochromis polylepis
ATAAACTACTACCTCTTTTAAATAACAGAAAAACAAACCATCTTTATGGTGTCATTATTTTACGTGTAGCTGGTTTTATTTACTGTGTAAGAATATTCAACATTGCTATCAATACATTTTTCAAAAAATGCCTCTCTGTGCAAAATGGGTTTAAAAACACAAACAGCTGTGGGATACTGTTTGTCCGTGATCTGGACAGCCCAGCGCGTGCTCCCGACGCAGGGGAAACGCATTCTGTCGGGGATACCTACCTTGGCACCGCCGTTGTGCAGGTGAAGCCAAAGGCGAGATATGCTTCATCAGATTTTCTAGTCTTTGGTTTGGAAGCATATTTGGCGATGCTTCATCTTCTGCTTTGTGTTTGTGTGGGAGCCCCGTCACAAACCTGTCCATGATGCTGGCAGTGTCCAAGCATTCTTTTTTTTTTCTTTATTCATACCGCGCCCCCCCTGCAATGGCTCTGCACCCCCCTCTAGGGGGCGTGCCCCCCACTCTGGGAACCACTGGCTTACGCCATTGGCCGATTTTTACTTATTTTTTTCTCAAAACAAGACATTTTTGTCAGATTTAGGAACATTTGGCTTATTTCAAGTAGAGCTGTTTTTACAGTGTTCTCTGAGTTATGTTCATGTGTGGTTTCAGCGCATAAAAAAAGTGTAGCTTTGAAGGGCTGCGATATTTTGCTGCCAGTCAGTCATAATTAAACAAGTTGTGGTATTTGGGGGAAAATTCAATCAGTAGTTGATTTAAAGGGTGTAACTGCATGAAGCAATGTGCGGATGTAAAAGCTAATACTATGTTTCTGTTTGTTTCCTTTGGCGTCCCATCATGCTTTGCTCATCCAGCGGATGTTTTTGGTAAGTACACACCCATCTATCCGCCTTAGTTTCTTGCTCTTCTGTATAATGCATAATTCTTCGGTAGATATGGGGGAAAAAAAGGCTCAGGCGACTGGTGTTTTCCATTTTTACGTCTCCAGTGTTTAGTCTGAGTGTGGTTTTGATATGTAAATAAAAAAAAAAAAAGTGTTTTAAACTTTTCGACAATAATCCAGAGGGCGAGGTTAGAGGATTGTGAATATATCAGCGGGGAGAATATGAGACAGTCGCACTCTGACGCCTCCAGCTCAGTTTGAATTTCACATCCAGCCCACTTTGGTCGGCTGAAACATGTTCCCACGCTGTTTAGATGTTTGTGTGACTCACACAACAAAGACTACAGTCGCACTGAACAAGAGTCTTCAAAGGAAATATTTTTGTGGCTTGTTCAGTAAAACAGTGTTAACCAGTGCGACTCAGCGCCGAACACAACGCACGGCAGCAGACGACAGGGCCGGCACCAAATGTTTGAATGGAGAGGCTCAGTCAAGCAAGGGAGTTCAAACATCTTGGAATCTTATTCACATGTGATGGGAAGTTGGAGAGCATTGGATTGGTGAAGAGAGCGGAGCCCAAAAGCGTATCTTTCGATTCACCTGGTCCATCCACGCTTCGCCTCTGGTCATAAAGTCTGGGTGATGACTGAAAGAGTAAAGTTGTGAATATAAGTGTTCGAAATTAGCTTGTTTTCACAGCCGCAGTGTTTAGTCCGCTTAAATCAAACGTTAAAAACATTGTAAATGCCACAAATTTACAAACTCCTCAGCTGATTCGATCCAGAGCAAACAAACTACAGGTGTGAAAACATCCTTAGCTTCATCTGTAGGGTGGGTGGGCTCAGGCTTAGCGATGGGGCGATGAGCTCGGACATTTGGAGGAGCAGAGCTGTTGCTCCTGCAGCGTCAAAAGCAGCCAGTTAAGGTGGTTCGGACTGGATAGATGACATATCTCATCTGGACTGGGGATGCTTTGGGAACCCCCAGAAGGAACTGGAAAGTTCGGGTGTGGAAAAGGAAATGTGGACAACCCTGCTTAGGGTGCTGCCACCGTGACCTGACTTCAGATAAGCAGAAGAGGGCGGGCGGATGAACGGACGCTGATGGAGCCAGACTGATAAAGCGACTGAAAGATGATCCAGAATGTACGAGGTGTGATGAAAAAGTTTGGAAAACGGCTCCGTAAAAATCAAAGGCCCTTACTAATTTAAAATTAGCTGAGCTCCTGTTCAGCATCATCTTCTCGGGCATGTCCAGACAGCGTCCACGCTGATGCTATTTTCAGATCACGACCTGGAAGTCCTCGTTAGCGCCGTCCTCTTCAGCTCCATCTGACAGCAGTGAACACAGTACACGCTGAATCCTGTGTGAAAGCACCATCACCCTGTGCACTCTGCGATTTCAGCCGTGGACCTCAAACTGGCTCAGAGAGCAAAGATCGACTTCTGTTCTAATTGGATCTGAATTTCATGTGGAGGATCATTGTAGGTGATGATTTAACTATAACGGAGCAGATATCAGTGGTCTAGTCCACAGTGTTGAATGCAGTGACCCCAGGATATTTTTTTCATCATTCACAGTTGTAGATGATCTTCCAGGGTCAGACCGTGAATGCAGAGTTAAACCTCTGAAGTGCAGGCTCAGAGAGCTGACCGAGTCAGCATGACTGCTGACTCTTAGTTTTTCTGTTTAATAAAGGACTTAACTAAATTGTTCTCAAACAGCTTTTAGAATAGCATGAAATCCAGTGGAATTACATGAATGTGATGTGGCAATATCACTTCTTTGCTTTACTCGCTGAACTCCAAGGACTACAAGTAAACACAAAAACAGGCTCTGCTTTTAGAACAAGTAGTCCCAGTCTGAGTGATGGTACCGAAACGAGCCTTATTATGACTGGAAACAAAAGCTTGTTGTTGCTGCCGACAAAGGACTCGATGGTTTCCAGCTTTGAATTGAGCTTCTAAGACAAAACAAACAGGACCCAGGGTTGACCCCAGAGGGACCTCAGATGTGGTCAGACTGCTTCGGTCCTCAGGTCCTCCCAGCCTGTTATTACTGCACGAGAGGAAACTCCCTCCGCACTGGAGTGGATGTCACGAGGGAAGAGGACATGGAGAAGTTTTAACGAAGGGAAAAAAAAAGAGGTGGAGGAACTTGTGCTGGAATGAAATGAATGTAATGACAGAGGATTGAAGACTGAGAAATGAAGGGAAAGCGCTGATGAGTAAGAGTTAATGTTATGAGAAAAAGATTGAGGGGAAACCACCTTAAGAAAAGGTTTTTTATTTATAGTGCTGGCTTTGAGCACGGGAACGCGAAATGGATCGAGTTTAAACAGGAAAAGGTGAAAGACAAACTGTTGATGCAAAGCTGGAAACACAGCACAGCTGGTCTAAAGCAGTGGGTCATGTGTGAGGTGAGCGCCGGTGCCCCATCATAGACACCACCATGTTGTGCTGAATTTAAACTGGATGTTATGGTCCTCTATAGATTTCCAGTCTTGTAGCTGACAGTTTGCACCAATTTCATATCTCTCTTAAATTCAAATATGTGGATGTGTTTTATATCCATTTATACTGTATTGCTAAGAAAGTTAAAAACATGGCAACTGCAGGTATCCAGGGTGCAAAGTGATGTTTTTCTTTTTTATGTATTTATTTATTAATGTGCTGACATGCACCGTGGTTCAGTTCTTCTTTTGGCTGCTCCCTTTCGGGGTCACCACCAGATCATATTCCTCCATCTAACCCTCTGCATGGGCCCCTTCACTACATCCATGAACCTCCTCTGAGGTCTTGCTTTTTGCCTCCTGCCTGGCAGCTCCATCCTCAACATCCTTATGTCCACTCTCTCTCCTCTGCACATGTCCAAACCATCTCAGCCTTGCCTCTATGACTTGGGTCTCCAAACTGCTCAACCTGAGCTGTCCCTCTGATGTACTCATTGCTAATCTTACCCATCATGGTCACTACCAATGAAAATCTTAACATCTTCAGCTCGGTCTCCTGTCGTTTTTATCCGGTCACACTACCATCTCGTAAATCTTCCCTTTCACTCTTGCTGCTATCCTTCTGACACAAATCACCTCTAGCACTTACCATCCTTTATTTATCCAGGTGAAAAGTCTCGTTGAGATTTAGATCTCATTTCCAAAAGAGACCCGGGCAACTGCCTCCACCCACTCCACCTTGCCTGCACTCTCTTGTGCATTGACCTTTTGCTTTGGGTGTTTGGCCCCAGGTATTTAAACTCGTGCCACTTCCATTTGAATTATTATTGCATCAGTTTCCAATAACATCTGAAGGAATCTTAAAAATCAGAGAAGGTAAGATCCTACAGTATAAGAGAGGGCGAGAGAGAGAGAGAGAGAGCGGTGGGGAGCAAAAACTTTTAACAGGAAGAGACCTCAGATCCAGGTTCAGGGAGGGGCACCCATCTGCAGCGACCGATCAGGGGACAGAAAGACCATGAACAGCCGAAAGAGAAAAAAGACAAAAGTAAATACAAACACTACACGCAGAAATTTATTAGGTTTGGTAAATACAATGTTCCCACTCAGACCCCTGATTGCATTACAGTGGAATTCCATGTTGATAGTCCAATCCTTTGGAATGACTAAATGGTGCACAACCTTGCAAAAAAAAAAATCTGTTGTTTTGGGATTGTGGGTGTTCTCAGTTTGACCTTGTGCTGTAGCGAAAATGGCACATAAAGGCCAGCAGAGGACACGAGGATGCGGAGAAAAGAAAGCGTACAGAAATGCCTCGAGACAAATAAAAAATGAGGAGATCGTGAGATAAACAAGAACATAAGGGTGATGATCTGCCCGAGACATCCTGTTGTTTGAATTCTGTGGGAAACCTGGAATTCCGTTCACATTTCTGGAAGCAAGTCTTCACCATTTCTTTCCTCTTTATCGCCGAAGCCTGTGCTTGGAAAATTCTTACAGAGAGACGGAGCGCGTTCTCCCGTCTATCAGCCCGACCACAGAAGCCGGCCTCGGCTCTCACTGGAGGAATGAGGAACTTTAATTGCATGTTTATGTCTGTCCTCAAATCCAGAAGATGAGATTACCAAACGATCGCTTTAAAGAGGAGAAACTGAACCCCAGAGCACCATCTGAAGGGGGGAAAACAGCAGCTGTTAGGAGTGAAATTAGCTGATTAAATGTGATCTCGTCACACAAAAGTGAATGTCACTTTGAGGTTTAGAAAAACTGCTGCAGGCATTTTTCGGTCTGTTCTGTCATGTCGTATTGTCATGACAGCAAAGTCATGAAAAGACCGAGTAATCACGTGCTAGTCTGCCGCGGTGGGCCTCAGCTCCAAGCAGTTCATGGCACTGTCAGTGTTTTTAACGAATTCCAGTCAAATAAGAAAGGGTGCGTTTTGGATGGGGGCTAGTTGTTGATGGATTAACTCAGATTTTGTTCTCCAGTGAGTGCTTAAGGAAGCAGGACAGTCTTATGAATCAAAGCAAACTTGTGTCCATGGTAATGATTCATGTCATGCCACATAACAGTTTAAAAACTGCTCTCCTGGACATGACAGGAAGCTGTCTAAAAGCATCTTGATGCATGCTCAATCCTCCAGGTAAGTAAATCCCAAACTGACTGAAACTAGCCCACAATTTGCAAATTAATGATCAAGGAACTGACCTCACAGCCCACTGTTCCATCAGTGGTGCTGGTTTCAGTCATCGTGCAAATCTGCTGTTTCTAAGGTTGGAAACCTGCAGTCAGCTGAGACTGAAGAAGTCACCTGGATGAGCGACGAAACGTTTCTCCCACTGAAAACGCTACGTCCAGAATCGACCTTTTTGGGGTTGACTAAAAGCAGTGTGCTTGGGGGACTTCTTGACTATTTCAACAAGAAGCTATGTCATAAGAATCCAGATGGTTAATTGGTCAGCATACATTTCAGACCCGTCACTAACAGAACACACCAAAGCAGCTGTTGACAAGCTAACACCCTATAAAGTGTGGCTGTGGGCTGATGGTGGCCCTTGAAACCAACAAGGAAAGAATGCACCATTGCATAATGCATTCATGACACATTGTAATACAGCAGTGCAGAAAGATACCCAGGGAGAGTTTCCATGCAGTTTCAACTCTTCTTTTCTGGCGATCGTTGCTGACTTTACAGCCTTGGAAGACACAGGTGGCCTGTTTCTTGCTTTCAGCCAACAGCCAAATAAAGAAGGAATAAAGCTTTTAAAACTCTGGATTTCTTATTGGTATTATTCCTATAAGGGAAAGACAAAGACTTTAGATGCTCTTCAAAAATGTTCTTTTACCATCTGCACTCTAATGTATGACGGAAATTCCAGGAAAGCTGCTGCCATTTTTTTCAGAGGTTTGGTCAGTAGATCTGGAGGTGGTCAGGTCTGCGGCACAAGTTGTGATCCACCTTCATAATACGGAAAACGCAGGGTTAAACCTGAAGTTCCTTCGCTAAGCCCTAAATCCCTGTTTCGTAGTAAATGGAAGAAAAGAGTAAAACACGCCTGTATGGTAGTAATGACTCACCAGGGATGATCCAAGTTTCCTTATACTCGTGTTCAAATGAGAGATGATTTGAAGACATTTCCAACTGGAGCATACGAATTCACCAGAACACAGAAAATAAAGGATAGCATGCTAAGACCCCCAGACACTCCACATACTCTGTCCCCTTCAGCGCTCGGGGAAACCCACACCCACAATTGCTGCTCTCGATCAGTCAGTGAAACGATGTGAAAACAGCTCGGTGTCGCTCTGCGTCACAAAGTAAATTAATCCAATTACAGTCGCTGCGGGAGATATGATTAAAGCACGATACAGACTCCAGTTCATCGGCCTCATGTCGCAACGGTCGTGTCGACACGTGAAATCAGTTTAATCTTCTGTGTCAAGTATGAAACCGCTTCAGTAAAGACATGGAGCAAGGAAGAGTTGAGACATTTGGACAGAGTTATAAATAAACCAGAAGCCTGTTATGAAACCTTTCATAAAAGCAGCAATGTAATTTCAAAATGGCAAACATTATTAATGTGTGGTGTGTTTTCAGCGGGATGCCAGCAGCCGTTTGTTTCCAGGCGGGACGGACCGACTGATCGCCAGAGAGAAAAGACGCGTTTAAAACTTTAATGTGGTTACTGGTTTGTGGGAGGCTCTGGCTGTTGTTTTTGAAGCCACTGACTGATTGTAGTTTCAGAGCAGGCTCTGCTCTTTGTAGCTAAAGTTCTGTTCGGTGAGAATTGGATTTCACAGATGGCTGATAATCTGGCTGCAGCTGTGAGGCTGCCTGCTCTTTAGTTCTGTGTGGAGTTTGTTGATCTGAGCCAAGATGGAGTGAACTGATTGCATTTCGTTAATGCCGCAGAAACGGTTCCTCTGCTCGTGTGCAGGTGTGCAAGACGGGGAGATTTAGAGAACCTCTGGTGTTACCTTTGGGTGGCTGCTCAAGTTTAAAAGTTTAAATCAGCACTTTGAAAGATGATGTTTGTTTTCTTTTTTTGTGTGTCGTTTCGATTTTTTGTTACTTTTTATTGCAAATAGTGCCTATTTTCTTTTTTTTTTAATGCTGTTTTGTAAGCAGAGGGCAGCATTTTACCAGAATGTTTGCATGTTCTACTCTTTAATGTTTGATATTTCTTTGTAGACATGCCTTCATTTCCACAACAGGTTCTACCTTCTGCCCATTCCCCACTGTAAATGAGAATGTGTCTTAGTGACTGGCACAAACTTTGGTACAAAACGGGCCCGTTTCAGATTCAGCTGAAATCATTTCAAAACAAAACAAAGACTTTTGGACCCATTCACAGGCCTAGAGACCAGGTGGCAACCACCTGGCAACTGGTCACTAGGGAAAAATGACTATTCTCCAACTGACTGGCAAGTGGTTGTGGGGGGGGGGTCTGCTTGCTGTTTCTAGTTGAAATTGGATGCAAAGCAGTATGTGTTCGTGTTTGTGTTCAGGCCGTGGAGACCTGCAGCCCCAGCTGGACAGCGCCATGCAGGACGTCAGCGATAAGTACCTGCTGCTGGAGGAGACGGAGAAGCAGGCGGTGAGGAGGGCGCTGGTGGAGGAGAGGAGTCGCTTTTGCTGCTTCGTGTCCATGCTGCGGCCTGTCGTGGTCAGTGATTCATTCAAACTGTTTATGCACAAGACAGATGTTAGAAGTCCAGCCAGAGTTACGCAGCGCTTGCAAGCCTTTGAGAAACACCTGGCCCGTTTAGATTTGTATGTTTGTGCTTTGCTGGACGTCAGCAGCTGTAATCGAAATGTAAATCTCTGACGAACATCAACTCCCACACCTTTTGTCCTGCAGCTCGCTCTTCAAACCTCCTGTGGAGCAGCTGCAGTGATGACGTCCGGGTCTCAAAGCTGCTTTTTTGTGTGTGTGTGTGTGTGTGTGTGTGTAGAATTTGCAGCTGATGAATGTTTGTGTATCTCAGGAGGAGGAGATGTCCATGCTGGGGGAGATTACGCACCTACAGACGCTGACAGACGACCTGAAGATGCTAACCATGGACCCACACAAGCTGCCCGCCTCCAGTGAGCAGGTACTCATGCTGCTGGGAGGGGTCATGTGACCACACGATCAAACAATTTGACCTCTGTTATAAATGTCTCAGTTTCAGTCCTGTTCTGTTCTCATTAAACTATTATAGAAGTTCTTTAGGGTTTTCATTCATGAACAGAAAATCAGGTATTAATGAGTATTTGCATCTGATGCGAAGCCAAAAACAGGCTTGAGTTAAGCCTGATTAAAAGAAGCTCTAACTTTTTAGACCCTCCCCCCTGGAGGCCTCCAGGATGGACCCTGATCAAATACCTGCAGCGAAACTAATGTCCCAGTCCACAGTTACTCCTAATACACGATAAAGACGAAACATCAAAGAGCATCACCTTCACACTCAGCTGCTTCTTCTTCCACAGCAGTTCGGGACACCTTCACTTACAGTCGGTGGTAACCTCGACACGGAGTAAACACTCCTTCCTTTGACCTGACTGCACACAGACACCTTCACAGAAACATCAGAGACGATTCACTGCATTTTTTTTTTTCTCTCCAGGTAATCGTAGACCTGAAGGGCTCCGAGTGCACCTGGTCCTACCAGACTCCTCCCTCGTCACCAAGCACCACCGTATCCAGGAAGTCCAGCATGTGCAGGTTAGTTATTGGTTGCTGGAGCTGCTTATTATCTCAACAATAGAGTGAGATAAGGTGGTCTGCTGAGAGCCTGTCCTTTGCTGCCTCCCTGTGGTTAACAAGTGGAACTGCAGCTTTAAAAAAAATCTTTGATTTTTGAAAGTTTTGATTTATTAAAGAGAAATGATAAAACCCAGCATATGACTTACGAGCTACTCAGACCAGGTTTAGCGTTTAAAGGTGGTGTTCAAACTGAGGTGGAATCACAGTGGGCTTCCTTCTTTCTGACATTTATTTGTCTCCTCCCGTCCGGCCCACAGCAGCCTGAACAGCGTGAACAGCAGCGACTCTCGCTCCAGCGGCTCACACTGTCACTCCCCGACCTCCCACTTCCGTTATCGCGCCTCCTCCTCCTCTTCCTCCTCGGTGCTGCCCCAGCAGACACCTGCCCGCCTCTCTTCAATCTCCTCACACGACTCTGGCTTCATCTCCCAGGACGCCTACCAGTCCAAATCCCCTTCACCGATGCCCCCAGAGACCCTGCAGGTAACAAAAGTCACGGCTCTGTGCTTTTAGTCATCGGCTCACTGAGAACAGACACCAAAAAAAATAAACCAGTGAATTCTGTTTATGATGTCTGCGGATGTTTCCGGGTTCCTACGATACTTACAGACAGATGGTTTCCTTTGAGGGGAAAAGACATGAGGTCATCAAATTTAGAGCCATGTCTAACACTTACAACCACAATTTCATCATTTTTTTTACTAAATGTCAGTCACATTGCCATGTTGGAGAAATTACAGTGAGTATTTGGCGTTTTCACATTTTCGGCATCAGTTTCTTTAAACAGTGCTGTAATTTTCTGGTAATCAGTAACACCTTCAGCTCTGACCCAAACATTGAAAAGTCTTGACTTTAGTGCTGATTCCATACATGCAGTTTTATTTGCAAAGATTATCACTGAAGTCAAAGTTCATTTAGATCATAACTGTCAACATGGCGAGACACGCCACAGAGCACGTGCAGAAGCTGTAGGCTGTGTCCATTAGGCTGGTCGTGGATATGGAGCCAATCCTACTGTAGCAGCAGGATCCCTACAATTATATATTAAAAAAAAAAGATCCCTGTATCAGACTTCAGCTAAAGGTAAAAATGTTAGTGATGCAGTATTTGGAAATACGTACTACTAGAGTTCAGCCACAGATCATTTTAGTTTTAGTGCTGTGCCAAGATAAATTCATTACAACATCAAGTAAATATCCAAAAAGAGAGCGTGAAGGTGTCCCCACTGTCTGCTGGGGCTGATGTTTTTTCAGCAGAAACAACACAGGTCTGTTTTCCAGCTGAATGGGATATTGTTGGTAAATTTGATGTTTTTTAGGGCGCTGAATCCAAAAACGATCTCCATTTCCCTCCATCACGTACAGTTTTTTTTGTAAAACATGAAGAGTTCACATTAAAAAAGCACAACAGCACACAAAAAAATCCATATTTTATTACATTAACTATGCATGATTGTTCTGAGAGTCCTCACCTTTCTCTATGAACAAACTAAACCTGTTGGGACATGATCATCACCTGAGCTCCTCACACCGCCAAACCCACCGTACCCCCCCCCCCCCCCCACCCCCCCCCCCCCCCCCCCCCCCCCCCCCTCTTTTTTTTTTCTTTCCCTCTT
>VVHJ01065331.1:7946-25762 GCA_015107715.1 Tylochromis polylepis
GGAAGAACATGCAAATTCACACAGAAAGGTGTGCTAGTGTCATGATACGGCTGTGTGGCAGGCAGGATGTAGGACCCAAACGCAAGACACTCGGACGGAGGAGTAAACTCAAAACGCAGCTTTATTGCTGGGAAAAAACTCAGGTGCAGAAAACTCAATAAACATAAACTTGCAAAACCTAACTAGAAGCTGGGAACCAATAACTAAACACTGAAACACCTGGAAACGAGGGACAACGATCTCAGGGAGCACAGAGGGAAAAACACACAGTATGAAGAGGGTACGATGCAACACAGAGCAAGGAAAACACAGGGCTTAAATACACTGAGGGAGAACGAGGGAATGGGACACAGGAGGAGAGCACAGCTGGGAGTAATTAAACATGACAAGACGAGGCGAAGCAAAACTAGACACACTGACGAGAGACATGAAACTACAAAGTAAAACAGGAAGCACATGACAGAGACATGGACTCGACACTAAACAAGGGAACACAGAGCACAGGGACAGAAGTGACACACGAGACATGGCTGGGGAACAAGATAAATCATAATACATAATCAAAGAACACAATTTAAACAAATACAAATCACTGGGTCACTGACCAAGTACCATGACATTATTCTTTTTATCAATACATCCATGATGCAAATGAGCCACTAATGAACCTCTATGCCCTGTAACTTTGTGCACATGTAGTTACAGTAGAAGCATAAGAAAGCCTTTCAGAACTTTTTTTCAGAACCAAATGCATAAAACAGTTTTAAATCAGGGTTGATGAGCAATTTTAAAACAAACATTTTTATGTTCTAGTGACAACTGAAATGAATACCCGGAAGCACTTTTAGTTGTCCACTTAGTGTTGGTCTAAACTTCCTGAAATACAATCTCAAAAAGCTGGGGAGGTTAGAGGTTAGAGATTTACACTTCGAACAGGTTGGCAGGATGGAGAAAATACTCCAGGATGTAAATGGAAGTGACAATCATCTGTGCACCTCTGCTTCAGTGGAAGGAGGCAGCATTTGGCAAAGTTCATTTCAGGAGCATGGGGGAGTAAGCGAGGCTCTGTGCCATCGTTTTTTTTTTGTTTTGTTTTGTTGTCTCCTACTGTGATGTGCTTCAACCCCACTGGCACCTTGTCATGTTGTTTTATGTCCTTCTCTAAATTGTTTTGGTCCACAGATGAGCAAAAACTTCTTGCAATGTGAACACAACAGATGTTCCACACATCAGTCTGTCAAAAGGGAGACGCCTGCTCTGTGCTACATATTTCATAAGATGAAATACACTTGTTGTCTAGATTTTAGAAACTTATAAAAAGCAGACAGTATTTCACTTTTAGAGTTCCTATCACTTTAGGATGGATCTGAGGTGAAACAGTTACTATGAGTGTAAAGTGCACGCTTTTAACTTAGAGGTTATTCATACACACTGAGTTTTAGGGCTGCCTCCAAAAAAACGGCAGCAAACCAGCGATCCCAAACATCCAGACAAGGCAGCTGCAAAGTGTTTCAAAAGTAAATAAACCGGCATCATCAGCTAATCCTGTGCTTTTACTTTTGGCAAAAATGCTACCAGAAAGCCGACAGTACTGCAGTGCAGACCTGGCAGAGAACCAGCAGGAAAGTATCCACCGACGGTCACTGGTCTGGGACTTCAGACTGCCACAAATGATTTGCAAACAAATGTTAAATGTGAACTCTCCAAATAGTTTTGTCCTCTATATCTAGGAGACGGTAACCCAGCTGGTGTCTACTTTAAATTCTAGCATGCATATGCTGAGAACCCCTTAGGTGAGCTCTCCCACATACTCTACTACTATGAAAGATGGTGGGCGGGATCATCATTAGTGGTAAAAGCAAATGGGAGGTACAATTTAACAGTTATTCTTAAGGACAAAAATAGTTTTAGCATCAGGATACCTTATGTCCCCCTTTTGTTTTCGAACGCAATTTAACTTTGCTGTTCACTTACTGTTTGGTTTAGGCACCAAAAGGTCACAGTAAGGGTTAAAATATACCCTTTAATCCCAGTTATCCTGCATGTCAAAAATATCTTTCTAAAGGGTCCTTACAGCACAGGCTCAGACTGCTGTTGTGAAGTGTACAAGTAAACGTTTTGGAGCAGAATCTAAACTGCTTGCATTTTAATTATAGTAAAACATTAACCATACCTCCAAACTAGAAATCACTGCAGTTTGTCCACATGAAAAATAAAGGCAACATGTGTGATATTTTAAATCAGTAGTTCCCCAAACCTTTAATTTGTGAACTTTTGAAATGACAATCAACTCGTAGCTCTTCCTTAAGACTTCTGTGTACACTTAAAGCAAAAAGTTTAGTTTATAGTCAATATATCAGTTATGCATAGATGTAAACAACAGGACATATTTACGTCCTAGTGGTCATTGTGGTACCTGGTCAGCTCCACTGCATAGCTACCACAGAGATACAGACAGCCCTTCATGCTCCAATTTGCAACTACATCCAATATAGAATCCCCAGTTAATCAACCAACTATGTTTTTGTTGCCACACAGACAGAAAGCCCCCAAATGCAGGACCATCCATCTGTGTTTCTGTCAGTGCACTGAACCACTGTCCCATGTATGCTAATTTTAAGGTCAAATGGTGTGACTACTGTGAATGCCAACAGATGTCAGAGCACTGTGAAAGAGTAAAACAGCCGATATACTATATCTGACAATGCACACATTATTTTGTGTGTCATTTACAGGCTGATATACAAACATTTAGAAATATAAACAGAAAAAAATCTGCATCACCAACAATATATACGTATAAATAACATCTCATGAAGATTAAATACAGTTAAAGACGAAATGCAGTACCGAGAAAAAACACCGGAGGGGAAAAAGTGTATCTTCCAGCACATTTCCCTCAGTGGACTGGAGAGTCAATCACAAGGACATGAATGATTCAATATCTGGCTTTTCCACATCTCGCTACAAGTACCCTCAGGGAACAACAGAGACAAGTAAGAGCTCCCATTCTAACCCTTCCACGTAATGTTTGTTCAGGTTTCAAGCTGTACTATGTATCTTTGCATGATGGAGGGCCCAGATGGCCTACAAGAAGTACCCATCTGAGGATTTTAGGTACTCAAAAACACTGAAAGATGGCATCATGAAACTGCAGTCAGTTCCAAGCACATGTCAACACACTTATTAAGATGCAGCTTTCAGAAATGAATAGCAGTGGTACTTAAAACTTATCCCAATTAATAATTTTACATTATAGAAATCCAATTTGTTTTTAATTATGGAGCCACGTCGAGTATCGATTTTAGCTGAGCAGATGGACCTAAAGCTTAGAGGAAAGCTGTACAGGTGATAAAAGGTCACAAATGAACATTTCATATGTCTCTTGTTTAATCTTTGCAAAAATCTAATTGTAAAAATGTGTTAGTGCAGCTGTATTTTAGTCTTAACTGTAGGATGAGATAACAGCTCTTTCATCTTGAGCCACCCCCATTTTTATTTAGCTTCCAAGGAGCCAGACTTTGTTTTTTTTGTTGTTTTTTTATGAAACAGTCTTTAGCAATAGCTCTCCTGGCTTTCTGAAGGTATTTAAAGCTTTTCTTTAGACATTGGCTGATTTTTCACTTATTGTCAGTCCAATCCTTGTACCTGACCATTTTTTAAATATTTTATTTGTTACTAGTTTGGCAGCCATAAAATAATATTTTTGCACCAAAGCTAATATTTCCCAAATAAATATTAGCTGAAAGCTTGGCATTTCTCGACATGGTCTGCAATGTGTCTCTAAAAAAATTTGAGGATACTGGACAATCGAAGAACAAAACAACTACGGCAAATGAACACTTATGAAAGTCGTGTATGTTTGCACGTTTCAATAAATTGCTGCGTCTGTTTCCCATTTTCACAGCAAAACCCAAAAAAATGTGAGGTGATTCAAGACTTTTGTACATTATTGAACTGTATATTAAATAAGAAAGTGGCATCGATGTAAAATAAAAAATAAAATAAAGAAGAAGAATCAAAAATTACTAAGATGCTACAAGGTGCAGAGATGAAGTTAAATTTTCTTCCAGGAAGGCAATGGCCACGAAGCAACTTGCAAATGCTGTGTCAGGATGCGTGCTGATGATTTTTTTAACAGAGTGGGTACGAATATAACATCATTTTTAAACATTCAAGAATATCAGAATTTATCATATAACAGATTATCATCTTTGTGCAGTGGATAAGAACTGGTTCAAAACAGCATAAGTAACAGTGAACAACTCCAGGAGCTGCAGTGTTTCGTGAAGATAAGCTTATAGAGGCCAACATCAAGTCCTTGACAAGGGCACTTGGAGTTTATCTTAATGTCTCTGGCGTTTCAGTTGTATACATGTTCCTCCACAGCTGCAGTGTTGTCATACAGCCAAGGCATGGGTTGTTCTTGAAATTTTTATCCCCTTGTTCTTAAAGAGCAGAGTAGCTTTAAGATTATGCCAGCAGATTAAACCGAATTGATCACAGCTTCAATGGCAGTACTCAACACGGGCTTTGAAGTAGTGTTGGCAGCAGTCTTTAAAAAAAGGCCTCTTGTGATTTTGCTGTCAGATGTAGACTTAAAAATGCAGGTGTACAGAGGCTGAGCGCGTATGAGGAACAAAACATTAAAACAAAGGATAAAAAATAAATAAATAAAGAGCCAAAAGTAAACAAAAATGATATGAGAGAAAATTTTCTACAGCGCAGACTGTGAGCAGTGATTTGGTGATTTGAGGCCAAAAAAATGTGTCTAAATGAAAAGTAATGATTTCAAACTCACTGAATCTGCCCTAAGTTTTTCTGCATATTGAATTAAAGTTATGTAAACACACCGAAAAGCAGTTTTAATGGTTTAATGGTTTTAATGGTTTTTGTATGCTCAAATAAATTTCCCCAGGTTACACAGTCCGCTAGAGAAACCAATTAACTTTCTGAACTCACACGGCGATCTGTTTATTTATACAAAAGTGCAACTGCTTCAATTTAAGACATGACTTTGTAGTAGTTAAAGAGAGGAATTACATAAAATATTGCATTTTACAGTTCCGGGGAAACTCCACCAACTATGTCTTGAAAAAGCTGTGAAAAACTTTCCATGAGAAACACGAAGAGGCCTGCTGGGTTTCAAGGTGCCATCCTATCTTTGATAAATGTGATGTTAGAGTCAGCAGAGTATCAATTTTAACCACCAGAAAACCTCGAGTGTATCAGGTTATGTGAGGTCATGCTTTTCTGAGAAACTGAGGTTTTACTACTACACGCAGAACCATGATTTTTACCCAATAGGACCCTGAATACTGGGAGAGATAAATAAAATTATTAAATCATCCGTAACCCAGCACACGAAAAAGTACCACTAAATCTATAAATCCACTTACAAAGAATGATGCATATTACTGGATAATCAAGGCCACCTTGCTCAGGAACTAAGACAGTTTGTTTGAGTTTAACAGTCTTTACCAGGATAAAAAAGCAGAGGGTGTTAAGCATTAATTATAAAGCTTAATGATTCAAAATAAAAGCAAATTAAAGAAAAGTAAGACTTTATAAAATATCTAGAAGCTGCAGCCAGTTTCAGCCATACAGATCAGCAGTCAAATAAAAGCCTGTTGAAGTCAAGGTAAAAGATAAAAGATTTAGTGGGGAAAGAAGTCGAGTTAAATAATTCAGAGCTGAAAGCACAATTTGGAGTTTGATGTTAAAATGTATATATATATATATATATATATGAGTGATGTTTACTGACAGCAGGTGATCTACATACATTACTAATGTATAAAATCAGATGAAATGTATCCATGACTTATTCATGGAAAGGTTGAGCTAACCCACATATCCCTGTGTTGGGGCACAGAACGGCTACCCTATCCTTTGTTGTTGTTAAAGGCATGCACCCTAGTAGGAAGCCAAATGTGTTTTCTTTGTCATATTTTTCATTTTATGAATGCTCAAATGTTTTCAGTGGGTGAAACTTCTGGACTTGCAGTCAGGCCAGTTCGGAACCTGGACTCTTCTACTTTGAAGTCGTGCCTTTGTAATACATGTATTATGCTGTTTAGCGTTGTCTTACTGAAATATGCAAGACCGCCAGTGAAAAAGACATCGTCTGGATGGGAGCATATGTTCACACGATCAAAGATGCAGGATTTGGAGCTGAGTGCTGATAACAAGTGGGCGACATTTGTGGATGACAGTGTGAATTGTCTTTGAAGATAATGATTCCTGCAAGTGTTACTGATCCCATGCAGGGATTTTCCTGTTTTTAATGTAAAATAATTTCTATTTTTAAATCTGGCTGAGAGCCCAAAGAATACAATATTGATTCTTCAATCTTGTCCCTTGCGCACCGAGATTCCTCCAGAATTTCAGAATCTTTTGCTGATATTATGTTCTGTAGATAATGAGATATTAGAAGTCTGTGTAATTTTATGTTGATGAACATTTTTCTGAAATTGATCCACAGTTTGTGGACATGTTTTCCAGGAGACTGACAGACCTCTGTTCATCTTTTAGGGGAAAGTCTTTAAGATGCTCTTTGCACAGTCATGTTGCTCTCCTGCTGTCCCGCTTATCCTTCTCAGGGTCTCGGGAGGGGGGGGGCTATCCCAGCTGTCTTAGGACCAGAGGCAGGGTACTGCCTGGACAGGTCGCCAGTCTGTCGCAGGGCTAGCACGCAGACACAGACAACCATTTGCACTCACATTCACACCTATGGGCAAGTTAGAGTTTCCAGTTATCCTAAGCCCACTAATTGCATGTCTTTGGACTGTGGGAGGAAGCCGGAGTAGAGAACCCAGAGAAGCCACGCAAACACAGGAAGAACATGCAAACTCCACACAGAAAGACGGTGATGGTGGAATTGAACTCAGGACCTTCTTGCTGTGAGGCAACAGTGCTAACCACCGTGTGTCACCGTGCTGCCTACATTTGATACATTGATACGTTTTTTCATACACTGAAAAGTATGAAATGCCTAAGTTCAAATATTTGTTCTATTGTGAATCAAATGAGGACTTACAGGATTTGCAAATCGATGAATTCCTTTCTTGTTTAATTTTACAAAGAATCCCCAGTTTTGGGGGGGAACTGAGGTTGTTTAAAATACTGATAAATACCTATGTACATAACAGCATTCTCACTGTTTTGTTCTTCACTTTACAACTTACTTGCAACAGTTAAGGGATGTAAAGTGCTGTTAAAACAGCGGTTGTATGACATTGTTATGATGGCAAACCTTCAAATACAGCATAAAGATGAATTTAAAATGGTCTTTTAAACAGTGTATTCAAATTAATGCACAAAAAATAGGAAAAAAAAAAGAAAAAAAGAAAACAGAGACGGCATTGCCAGATATTTAATATCTACCTCCGTCACCACGTGTCAGATATATTGAATGCAGCTGTTTGTTTCAAGGTTATACCAAGTGAATACATCTCTGGTCCAAAGACATTACTCAGGATCTTTCACTGAGAAGCTGCAGAACTATTCTGTCAAACTGAAATGGAGGCAGTGGCTGAAAACCAGATTAATATTAGCGATGCACTCTCCTTCCACCGCGGCGTTTACCGTGTATCTGTATCCGTGACAATGACAGTGAGTGAATTCATTTTAATTTATGCAAGAACCAAACACTTTCGAAAACTAAAATATCAAGAAGGATATTCTTTAAATGAATTATTTATGACCTGCTGATGAAGAAAATACAGCAGGCATGTAGAGCAATGACTGAATCCCCTGGCTACTGCAGAAACCACCAAGTGACTAAGAGCACATGGAGAAAGATGTGATTATGCAAATATTTTAACAAAAATCTAAATAATTCTGTGTGTAGATTAACAAATTAAGTTTATAACTCTCCACCCTCCTCCGCCCATCTCTTCATAACACCACATGTCCAGGGGCAGCTGAAAATGTGGCCTGGAGGAGGAGAAATGTAGGAAGTGAGCAGCAGTGCCAGCAGTTATAAAGATGACTGATGTATGTAGCAGATGGAGAGTATTTTACGACCTGTACCAGCACTCCATTTAAGTGTGTGTAAAATTGATGGCCAACCATAATTGACCTCTGTAGCCACTACAGGACTGAAAGCTGTTCTTCCACTTCCAGGCAAGAGAGGAGTTCTTCTTCTCTTTTTTGACGTGGGGGGGGAGTGTTTGATTTATGTAACTCTGCGGCAGGTTGGCGTTTCAACATCACACGGTTCTGATGGATTTTTCTGTGGAAGCAAAAGAGAAAAAGATGAACGAGGAATAGATGAGAAAAGACAGAGAAGACAAGGGAGGAAGGGACAGGAAGGAAGAATAAATAGAAAGCCGAAATGGGGAGAGATAAAAGGAAAGGAGGACAAGTGGAGAAGAATGCGAAATTGAGAAAAACAGGAGAGTGGAGAAACAGTGAAAAGGAAAGGACAGGGTGACAAGAGAGGAAAATATATTGAAAGGATAAATGTGAGATTGTGAGAAGAACAGAATGGGGAGGATATGTGGCAAAATATATCTGCAGTAGCCAGGGGATATTTGTTAACATGCTAACCTTCCCAAGGTCAGGACTAAATGGGATCATCATGTTGGATACGTTTCTTGGCCAAGATGTCAACCACTAATGCTCTGTGTGACTAGAATCCAGACACTTTTACTGTCAGCAAACTTAAATATATTATCATATATCTCCCAATACTGTATATATTATAGGGAAAGGAGGCTCAGACACCATTTTGCAGCATGGAAAATGGTATCTGAGAAAAACCTAAGATTAAGACCCCATTTTCAAGAGCTGCATTCTGAAGAGCTTCTAGCTTGGCAAAATATAGCAAATACATATTTTCATAGTGTGACAGTATCAGACATATTCTGTTTCTTTCACTGCTTGATTGAAACTACACCATTAAATGAAATGGATATTTTACAGCTGTCTTGTGCATCATTTCTTGCACATTTTCACCCTGACATATTTGGCATGTTTGGAAGGTCTGCTGCCTTGACAGCTGTAAATCACTTCATGTGATTTTTCATCAGTGCGTTTCTGCGTACCAGTATACAAAAACAGTTATCTCTAAGAGCTTTATATTGTAAAGTACAAGTGTGTTATCGTTTCGGCAACATTTCTGCAACTGCATCAACATTTCTGCAACTGCATCTATGTTAAAACCCTTGGGTTCAAGTTTCACCATCAGGCTCCAGATGAACATTTGTGTGCCTTCCAGAGTTACTATAGTAAAATGCACCAACTAGGCATGCGCCCTTCAGGCATACAACAAAGGAATGACTGCTTGTTTATTTCAGATATAGACAAGATAATATGATCCTCTATGAGCAAACACCACGGTGGGGAGGAAGACTTCCCTTTTTACAGCAAGACACACCCAGCAGAGCAACAGCCATGGGCAGTAGGGGGAAAGAGAAGAGAGAAAAAAAGGAGCACACAGAGACCACAAACAGAAACCGAACAAAACACAGCAACTGACCCGTTATACTGTGTGGGATGGTTCGGCTCCACTCAGAGGTGAGGGTCACTTCAAATTACCACAAAATTATTTTCAGGGATAACCTTTATCCTGGGATGAACTACTTCTATCCTAATGGGAGTAATTGCGTCCAGAATGGCAATTTCCTATCCATAAGGCACGAGGGATCACTGAATGGTTTGATGGGTATGAAAATAACGTGAATCATGTCACATCGTAGTCACCCAAGAAAGGTGGTCTATCCCACCAGCAGATTTCAAGTAACATTCTGTATCAATGCCAAGGCACCCTAAAACTGTCCTACACAGTGGCCCTACGAAGACATTTTATGGATTTTACTTTACTTTTTCAATCCATCTGTCTCTTGGACACGGGGATATTTTTAGGTATAAAGTCATTCCACCTCAGATCAACATGGGCACTCTGCTCAACCATCTCTGATTTGCGTAATAATGTTATGGTATATGTAATTGTGGTGGAGGTGTGGTCCCTGGCTCAGCTGCAGGGGAGGAGTGGTGCGGTGAGCTCAAGGGGGCGGTGCCGAGGAGGCAGGTGAGGCCACGGCTGGTGGCGTTTAAACTGATGACGCTTTATCCCTTTTTAGTGAGGCGAGAGACCGGAGAGAGAAGAGAGAATAAGCTGAGACCAGCGCCAACCAGACTGTGTGTGTTGCATAAACGTTTGAATAAAACTCAAATCTGTAAGCACAACCATCGTGTGTGTGTGTGTGTGGCGTCCATCTTACAATAATCATTGCTGTGAAATTTAACTTTTTATGTCAAATACTTTTCCAGATTTTTTATTTTTTTTTGAAAATGGTTTGTTGACCAATATTCAGGCATTTAAAAAAAATAAATAAATAAAAGCCTGAAATTTTAACTGGTCTTTCTTACCATCAAAATGAATCAGGATCTAATTTGGGACAGATACATGAAAAATATCAATAAAAGAGTTTTATCTCTAATAGTCTGTGAGATATTCAAGTTCACACATTGCCTCGTATTTCAGTGTGTGCAAATCAGAGATGGTTAAATAGAAAATGTTATAAAAATGCGCTGATTTGAGATGGAATGACTCCATAGGTTACCACCACAAGCACCCTTGATGACTGCTTGTGGTGGTAACCTATGGAGTCATTCCATCTCAAATCACTAACTGGTGGGATGCCAAAGAAGAGAAAAAATATTGATTTCTTTTTTCTCTTCTCATCTACTTTCCAAAATGTGTCACTCACATCTAAAGGAACTACTAGGACTACTGACTGCAATGAACACCTGATACCGAGAAGGCACTGACAGACTGCAGATGGACACCTGGTCATATAACCTGCCTCTTGCCACTTTTCCAACATTGTGGTTCATTTGCTCCCACCTGTTACGTGCTTTTTTTTTCCCCTTGCTGGTTATGATGTGCAAATGATTGTTGGTTCACGGACTTTGTGCTCTCCCCTCTGGTGGATCTGGCCAATTCAAATGAAAAGCAATAACAAGGAGGCAGGAGGCCAGTTCTCTATTCTCCGCACCTTCCAGCCATTGCAGCAGAAGTTTGTGTGTGATCGCTTCAGATTTTTGTTTTGTTTCTAACAACCTTATTAGTCTTATTTTCATGGCTTTATTTCTGTCCAGTTTAAGTTTGATTTTGGTTTAGTTTAGAGGGAAGACACCATATCCTAGACATCTTTGTGGGAAGATTTAAGAGGTTTCCCTCATTTTTTTTTCTTAATTTTGGTCACACCATTAGTCTTCTGTTGTTTTCTATTGATGCTGGTTTATGATCAAATTATTTTTTTCTCCTTTTTATTTTATATGTTTTTAGGATCTATGAGACTTTGAGGCTGGTTTTCTAATGTAAACATATTTCTTTAGATTTCTTTCAACATTATAATCCACACCAGGTGAAAGCTAATCAGCACATACTTCTGCATCATTAATGCAGAAGTCGATAAATTGTGAGGGTTAATAAAAGAGACCCTATAATATTAATGTCCATGATCTCATAAGGCAGGTAAATCCAGGCATTTTAATATTGGTAGCCTATAGGCGATGAATCCAGATGTGTGCTCCTGAAAAGGCAGCTGTCAGAATTGCCCATCTGTGCTCTATTAAAACACTGAAGGCACGGCTTTGAAAACTAGTTACCCACTGAGCTAAAAAACACAATAAAAGTGGTAGTTTCAGTTATATAACAGCGAGGAGCAGTGAGCACTGACAGCATGTGGTCATTTCACATCTGCTTTAATGATAATATGCAACTGAACACACCTCTAAAGTCCTGTTGCTGCTAAATTCTACCCTTAATGCAAACAGATAAATATTATTTCTATGAAACTTTACACTTCTGCACATTTCTGCAGAACATTGCTGCATGTGTTAGGTCAGAGATGACTGTAAAAACACAATGTTCGGTAGGGCACAGAAAATTTCAAAGCAGCATCAGTGTGTGTTTTTTGTTTGTTTGTTTGTTTGTTTTTGTTTAATACAATAAGTTAAAACGGTTGTTGAATTCCTACAGCTGATATTAAGAAGCTAGTGCAATATAAAACGTAATAACACAGTAGGAACAAAACATAGTGCTTGCTGAAAGCTAATTTATAATGAGAAACCACTGGGGCTCAGTGCAGTGACCAGGCAGTCGCTGTACTGAGCCCTTACCTACCTTGCCATATACTGAAAATACAGGCACATTGTGCAGTTTATTTCAAATCAAAAGCCAGCTTGTCATGTGCTGTCGGAGTGCCTGGGAGATGTTCCTGTTTGTGAGAGGAGTTCCAGGTTTCCATCCCCTGGGGTGGAGCTTCCAGCGCCTCACCTGCTCCTCATTTCCAGGGCAATCGGCAGGAGGGTTCTTTAGCCAGCGCTGCCTACCACTCTCCGCCAGTTCGTCCTGCTACCGTTGGCGGTAACTTGGCCTCACTGTGTTCCTAGTTCATGCTTGTCTGTCTTGTGTATAACATTGCCCTTTTGTTCCCAGTTTCTTCAGATCCATCTCCTGCCGTGCTACTCTGCAGCCCCGGTCCTGTTTGGTGCAACTACGTCAATCAGTCTACAAACCAAAGGTTTCATACTCACCTCGTTCCGTGGCCTGCCCTCCTGCCCGTTGTGTCTCTCTCGGATCTCACCTCCCTCTGGATTTCCTGGAACCAGGGCCATCTCCTCTCATGTGCTCAATCCTTCCTCTGGACACTCTCACGGCCACCCCCTCCTGTGCTAACCGGTTTTCACCTGCAAGTAAGCGCATGCCCCTCTGCAATGCTAACTCGCCTCTAGCCATTCTCTTGTTTTCCTGCCCAGTAACTCCTCTCTCCTCTGTTACAGAATTTCCTGTTCCGTGCTCTCCTTGTTCCCTGTGCTCAAGCGTTTCCTCGTCCTCGACCCTCTACCGCTCCTGTTTGTATTTTTTATTTAGACCCATGTTCTAGTCTGAGTCTTGCTGCTTTCTGTAAATAAACCTTGTTACATAGTTCATGCATTTTGAGTCTGCTTTTGGGTCCAAACCACACTCGAGCCTCCAGTCCGTGACACAGCTGTGCTGTACAAAACTTGAGTAACTTCTACAAATCTACAAATAAAATGAATTGCTGGTTCATTGCAACAAAACGTGAAATTCAGGTTCCTTGAAGGCTTTGGGGTCAGTTGTGGATCCGAGCCAATGTGTTCAGTCAGATGGAGTTTAAACAGAGCTGGCAGGGTGGAGAAGGCATGTGCACACACACACCTTTGTAGTTTTCTGTTGGATTGTCGAACAGATGGCAGAAAGGTTGCTGCCTAATAATCTTGGACACTGTGTGTGACATTCTTCTCCTGAGCTGTTGTCTTGCTGAGCCGCAGTGAGCCGAAAGTATGTCATCATTGTATGGCTACTCAAATGTTTTCCACTGCAGGACGTTGATGTCTCTGAGCTTGGTTAATTATGACAATAATGTAAACTTCCTGGTATATTTTTGGTCACAGTGATGCAGTGCAGATAATTTTGGCTGAACATGTCTATTTTCTAATCGAATAATATCATCAGTAAGTCTGATGTGTATCTAAAATGTTTGATTGTCCCCAGTTTTTGTAGAAGACTAAAGATTGTTGTCAATTGTGTTTGCACACGTACAAAGAAAAAACACACCAGACAAACAGATGCTGCCGACACTGATGCATTTATTTGTAATAAGCTGACATCACTTAACAAAAATTTTATGTCAATACACACTTGGAATTAATGGATGAGAGGGAAAAATGGATCTCAACAGTAAGTGGCCAATCATGAGGACAAACCAATGAAAACGATACTGATTATGCTATTAACAAAACCGGGACGATCCCCAGCACAGCTTTCTTTACCTCACTGAAAGCATGAAGCAAAAACCTGACAACAGCCTCAGATCACATAAAACAAAATTGCCAAAATTAACCAAGTGCAAAGGACAACAATTTCTTTGGTAATTAGTTTTGCGATGTTCAATGACCGTGTGTTTAACACGTTTAAGCAGAAAAAGAACTGCAACCCTGTGCCCCTAATGAAACACACCTCCAGCAGGTGGGGGCAACGCACAGTACGCATCTGCTTTGTTTGACCTGAAACCAAACTTCAAACACCATTTCCACTATGTCCTCAGATGAACTTCCCAGTGCTCCTCGCCCCGTGTGCTACTTGTTCTGTGTATGGTTTCCAGTTAGAGCCTCACTGCAAATCTCAGAGTGCAAACAGACAGTTTATCAGGCAGCTGTGTCCATTTCTTTGTGTCCTCTGCAATGACTGTTCACCTACAGCCAACTTAACACTAAAACCAAAACCCAAAAGCTGTGCTTCAATACTTTTTAAAATATTGTTTTAATTTCACCTTTAGCTGCCAAGTTTAATACAACAGTAAAAACAATATTTGCTATTTGATGTTTTTTTGTTTTGTTTTTTTCAACTACCCAAAGAAAAAGTGCCAAATCCTGTGTTTTCCATTTTCGTTTGACAACAAAATTTAACAAGAACAACGCTCGACTCTAACCTGTGACCCACTCAGAGCATTTTCTCAGCTGGAGGCACGATAGCAATTTTAGTGCGCTTTACAATAACACTGAAAACAACCAGATGTGGTGGAGGAGAAATTACAACAGCACTGATTGTTTTGTTTTTTTCCTTCCAACAGATTCTGAACAAAACAGATGGTTAATTGTAGGATTACTTTGCTTTGTGAGACAGTTATATTAAGCTAAAAAGTGCATTAACTCATAATAATAATGATCCTGATAATAATAACAACATGCTATTATGTGATAGTTGCACTGCTTTGGATTGCAGCTGGATATCACATGAATATATTGAATCTGGTGGCATTGTAAATGGACTGCATTAATATAGCACTCAAAGCACTTCACAATGCAAGCCACATTCATCAGTTTAAACACATTTATACAGCACTTTTTATATGTAAAGTGCTATCATTCACATACCAATGATGCCCTTCGATATGTAGGCAAGGTGGGAAACAAACCACCCCTGATGCCCTTCTTGCTTTAATACGCGGAAATATTGAATGCATGTTAATTTCAGATATCAGCTTTGGTATTTCACAGACTATAATGCTTCAGGGAGACTATTCTTTACCAAGGTTGTTACAGTTTTTGTTTTTTTGGTTTTTTAATTTAATCTTTATTAGTGATCTGGATCCCAACCAGAATTCAGAGGGTTCCTCCTTTGCCCATGTTCCATCTCTCCACCAGATTGCACAAAATTCAGCAAATTTGACAAACGGCACCAATCATGGAAAATAATTCAGGTTAGAAATAAAAACGAAATACTGAATTTCAGGTACTATAAAATGTGCTTATATCCTCCAAATCAAAAGAAACACTGTGGCCGTTCCTCTGTCACTGTTGTAGTCTTTTCAATAGTTTTCTCAGCAACCACCAGTTATCCACCTGCTGCATGTTCTGGTTAAAGTGGCACTACCATCATCAGTTGCAGTCCCAAACAATCAAGCTGGAACACTTCCCACCACAGGACACCTCTCTGGAGAAACAGATGACTGAATTTTGAGGACCACCACAATGGAAATCTACTCAGCAAGCCCGCCAGTTAGGAAAACACAAGATAGGAAGGATGGATGGAGGCAAAATTAATTAGTAGTCACCAAACGTACTTAGGCAACGATCACTATACTCTTCTGTATATGAGTTGAAGTGGTGTCACTCTACTCCCTATCCACCTGGTTTTGTCTTAGCACCACATCACATAACTTAATATCAAATTCAGTACTGAACACCAAAACAAGAACGAACTGGGAAGATATGATTCAGGTGAGAGTAAAGGTGGGATGACCACTCACTGGCTGAGTATGCCAGACCAGAGGATGTCTGACCAATCTCTGGGCATGTATGACTAAGACCTTGTAAACCGTTTTGTCTATAACAGTCACTGAAAATTTGCATTCTCACGTTCACCTCAGTTTGTTAATGCCTGGAAAATTTCTAGTGCTCTAGTGCATGTGCGTTTTGATCCGATTTTTCCAAATTCATTAAACATTTGTTCTTTATGGGATCAACACCTCATATACAGCCTGTTAAAGCAGAATACAACACTATGAGCGGTTAAATTTTACTAAGGTAAGCTGCAGAAAGACCTACCATACTCTCTGTCACACACAGACACAGACACACACACACACACACACACAACCTTTCTTCAACAAAACACTTATTGGGTATGCACTCCCAATCTGAATACTGCAACTCTAAATAAAAAACTGCTTTGTCAGCTCCATCTTGTCATTTCCATGCACGGATTTAGCTGGTGTAGTTTCAAAGTTCCTGTGCCCTTTGAATGTGACACAGTTTCACTGTCAGTGTCAGGTGGAGAATGGTAAGAGTGTAACATTCGATGTTTATTTAATGGAGTTGGTGAGTTTCAGACTTTGTCCTCTGACTTACGTCAAGGGCACGCTTTTGAATTAGCTTGATCAGTCTGCTGGCACGCAGACATGAGGCTGGCTCGTAGATTTAAAAGAGTTTGAATCACTTGAGGGAAACCTATTCTTCTTGCCAGTTAGAGATTAAGCAGATACATAGAAGACAGCGAAGGTCATATTTGAGGTCTCTTCAAAGGCTATTTTTTTAATGCTCTTAAGCCTATAGGCTTCTTTCAGTTATAAACTAAATATGGTCCGAGATGCTAAATGCAAAGATCAACACAAGTCAGAAGCATGAATTGGTATTATAAAGTGAAGGAACTATCACTAGACAGTACATTATAACACAGTACTTGTTGGGATATTTTGAATTATTGCTACATGGCTATGCTACCATATTATTTAGCAAACTAATTTAGTTAATCACACTGAGAAATGTTTAAAAAAAATAGGGGTGAAAGTCTTGTTTATAACAATTTTTTAAAAAAAACAGATAAATATGGGACTAAGTAGGTAAAAATACTAAAAATGACTAGATGTTCTTTGGGTAATACTTATCATTTGTCTTCCTCTAAACATGGTGGGTTGAGCTGATCCAAAGAGCTTGATTTTGGCTTCATCTGACCACAGCACTTCCTCCCAAGCCTCACAAGGAGCAATAACAACAATGACAGCACATAGCAGCCTTGGGTCCAGCAACACATGCTGCAATACCCAAATTCAGCTGTTGTTATAGCTTGTGAAAGTCAGGCATGTCAAACTCATTTTAGTTCACAGGCCAAATGCAGTCCACTTTAATCACAAGCTAATTAAAGCTCTGCATGATAACCTAGAAATCGCATACCTTAAAATTGTTGAAAGCGTGAAAAACGTTCTAGTACTTTCTGAAACTGTTTATATTTATTGAACTGTGTCTCCACAAAACAGATGAGGAATACCCTGGGATGTCTTTAAATAAGTGCCATTTCAACAAGATGTCTCAGTTTCCCCCTACATTCGGTCACTCTGCTGTCGTAAATCAAAGAAACAGAACAGCGTGGTTCCTTGATTATACAGTCTTTTTTTTTTTTACTTCGGTGTAGAGGCAGGCCACGGGTAATGCCTTTGTCAGTAAGAATGCTATAAAACTGACAATGATTAAGACCTCTGGCTCAGATTAAATTAACGGTTTGGACAAATGCTCTCATGACATGATCCATTCTGAATGACTCGCAACTCACTTAGTACAAATACTGTGAGAAACCAGTATACGTTCCTTCTCTGCAGTTAGCACATTCAAAGTGATTCAGTGGACAGGACTGGACCCTTTGGTGGGCCAGTTCTGGCCTATAAGCTGTATAGTGGTTCAAGGTTCAAGGTTCAAGGTTCTTTATTTGTCACATGCATAGTTATACAAGTATAACACACAGTGAAATGTATCCTGACACGCTCCTCGACATGTGCAAA
>VVHJ01065334.1:11834-36032 GCA_015107715.1 Tylochromis polylepis
TTGGGGAAACCTGCAGTCAGCTGAGACTGAAGAAGTCACTTGGATGAGTGACGAAACGTTTCTCCCACTGAAAACGCTATGTCCAGATGAACAGAATCAACTTTTGGGGGGATTTTTTATATGTCTGTCACAAATTACAGATTTTGATTCATTTTGATGGTAAGAAAGACCAGTGAATCTTCTGTCTTTAACAGTCTTTGAGGTATTCATGCTCAAATATTGCCTCAGATTTCAATGTGAAAAAAAATTTAAAAAGGCCTGAAAGTGGGTTGACAGACCACTATATACCATAAATATCTTAAAAGGTATTTGATATATGAAGCTAAAATTTCACACCAGTTATTATAAATGTTCAAATTTCTACTATAAAATTTTGGTACAGGAGGTTGAGCAGAAGGCCTATTTGATTTGAGACAGAATAACCCCACTGCTAGTTTAAGACTGCTTACTGTCACAAATCTTGTTAGCTAATGAAGTTTGGCCTCGGTGGCAATTCCAAAGCACATTTATTCTGTGTTATGTCCCAGCTTAGGGGAAACCAGAATGCAACACAATGAAAGTTAAAAATTGTGTATCCAATGAAGAGGACAAGCAGGGCTACAGCTGAGTATCAGAGTACTTACTTGATGTAGTACGGCACGTTGTTTGGAGAGATGCCCTGCTCGAAGGGGGTCTCCACAGATCCTGCAGAGACAGATAATAGATGATTATGAAAAACAGCAGAAAAACAGGAACAAAAAGAAATATTGATAATCATCTCCTAGTTTTTGTGTGAAGTGTTTGAAATTTCCAAAGCTGTCATGGTCCCTAGGTGTTAAACCCAGGGTTGTGAGTTTTTAGTGAGTTCATGATTTGTTGTTGTTTTGTGGATCATTTTTGTCTTAGTTTGGCTTTTTTGTAGTATTTGTTTGATTGCCATTTCCCTTTTTCATTATTATCTTTTTCAGTCATCAGTTTGTATTTTAGGTTCATCTTCCCTGCTTATGTTGTAGTTGAGTTCATGTGTCTCGGTTTTGTAATATTTAGTTATCATCTTTTGTTTTCCCTTTCTGTTTCCTCAGCCATATCCCTGTGTCTTTCTGGTCTCTGAATCCTATCCCCATGTTTGTTTACCTTTCTACCTTTGCATCAAGTCAGCGTTTCTCTTCCTGTATACTGCGTTTTCCTGTTTTATTCTGGTGTTTGTTCTTCCTTGTATTTTGTGTCTAGTTCTACAGTTGGGACCTGTTCCCTCTCCGTTCATTATCTGGTGTGTCTGTATTGTCTCATGGTGTGTGTTCAGTGCTTTTCTATTCCATGTACTCCAATTTAAGTTAACGGCTACTGCCATGAGTTTTTTGTTATTTGGTTCCCATAATTTTAGCATAAAGCTGCTTATCATTTATCCCTTGTTTCCAACTCCCGCATTTTGGGTCCTACTCCTGCCTGCCACACAGCTAACCTTGACAGAAGAACACAACTTTAAAAAGACTGAGCCCAACAGCTCTTCTATGTCACTGCTTCAGTGGACAAGCCCTTCCACATTGCTGAAGCACCAGACAAGCCCTTCATCACTGCCACATCAGTGGATCACGTTCTTTTTGACATCACCATAACCGGTTCCCTCTTTGAGGAGGAAGAGAAGCTCCCACCACTGGTACCTTTCACTACAGCCCAAATTTGCGGCTCCACTGGTATCTGCTAAAACCAGGTCTCTACAACAATCCTCTAGGGTGAATGAAAAAGACTTATTCTCTTGCCAGAAGAAATTTAAGCAAAGACTGTTCTGTGTTCACTTCACCATCAGCATAACTACTAAACCAGCAAAGTTAAAAACTGAGTGTTTGTGTCCGAGCCAGACTGTTGATGATACAATATAAGACTGTTTGTTTTTTTTACCAGTCAACCAATTCAAAACATGTTTTTTGTGGTTGCCTCATTCAAAGACTGAAGTGTGTTTCTTTTAATTTTGTAATGAGTTTTGTTTCTTAGTCGGTCAGTATAAAAAATTAGTTCTGTATTTCTGAGCGGGCCAATAACCAAAGAAAGTTTTGTATTTCTGTAACAGATTTTAATGCTTTGTCTGGTGTTTTTGAGACACCCAGTAATAAAATCTCTGAAATCCATGGCAGTCTCTGATGCAGTCAATAGTGAAATACTTTGGGTGTTCCTGTGCTGACCAGTGTGTGTGCTGTTTCTGAGATGGTCTCTAACTGTTTTGTTTCTGTGCCGACAAACAGTGATACGATTGTATGTGGTGTTTCAGAGCCAGCTAGGGAAGAGACAATGTTTTCCATTTAACTAAAAGATGATGTTCTTCTGTGTTTCACAGTCGGCTTGTTCAGAGACTCTTTGTGGTGCACCTCACACAGAAACTGTGTGCTGTGCTGCCGAGATGAACCCTCAAGAGATTGAATTTTGTGTTCATGAATGCACCATCTCAGAGACTATCCCCAGATATTGTGACTTAGAGTCACAATATCTGACTTAGAGTCACAACTCTAATATATCACAATATATTAGAGTTCCCAGCTAACTCTAGGGCCCAGGAGAATCCTGAGGCAGAACAGCCACAGTCCCTGTCACCTGTAAGATTGGCTGCATGTTCTGTTAAGCTGCCCCAACCACCAGTGTTTTCAAAGTCTCCTATATGTCCAGTGAATATTGACATCCCTGAGCCTCAGCTGATTCCTGCTGCCTGCGGATTCCTTGCTGCCTCCAGATTCTTGATACCTGAGACTGAGCATGAGGGTCCTGTGTTGTCTGAGCCTGAGCCAAAGGATACCATGTTGCCTGAGCTTATGGTTTTCTGTGGTTTTCCTCTGTCATCCCCGGCTATCTGACAAGCTGTCGATGGGAACTCATTGTTGTGGTCGGCTACCTGGCAGGCCACCAGGGTTTTCCTTCCATCTTTGCCGTCATCCTTCTCTGTCCAATCCACCTGATGGTCTCCATTGGCCTCCATTAAAGCCACCAAAGGGCCTCTGTTCAAGCCACATTAGGGTCTCTGTTGCTATCGTCGGCCTCTGTCCAAGGCACCCAAGGGTCTACATCACCCTTGTTAAGTTCCATTCAAACCACCTTCTGGCTATGCCACCTAAGGTGTCCCATCGTCTCTGTCAGCACTAGCTTCCAGTTAATCATATCCTCTGCCATCAGTGGCCTCTTGCCAAGCCACTGGATGGACCATGTCTCTTTTGGTACTAGCTTCCAGAGTTTCTTCATGTCTTTCACTGCTGGTCACCTGGTCAGTTCCTAAAGTTGCTTCACTTCTACCTCTGGTTCTGTGGTCAACCTTGGGTTTTTTGGGGTTTTCTTTTTTTGTTTGGACATATTATCCCATTATTTTGGGTCCTACTTCTGCCTGCCACATGGCCAGCCTTGACAGAATCTCCTGAATGACAGGTTAAGATCTCCATTTCACTATAGTGCACTCCAAAACATGACCAATTAGATGCTGCAGGAACTTAAAACACTCTTACCTTTCCATCTTGGAAAACATTTGAGAGTTTTTGGGCAAGGCACAGTTGGCAGAACACATGAAAGGCAAAGAAAGAGACCTTTAGAAAACTTTGACTTTCATGTGTTGCGCCATCACAGCCACAGAAACGGCAATAAAGATTAATAAACTAACACAACCTGAAGCAGTGCAAATCAAGAAAAGAGCATCACACAAAAAATCCTTGAGTAAAGACCGAACTCCACCATGCACTTCGGACAGAGCTCTATTCAAGCCTCAGTCTTCATCTTCACCACCACCACCAGCGTCTAGACTACGGGGGGTCATGTCCTAAATCCTATCACCGCTGGGATTCTGTTCTGCCATCATGGGTCATTGGAGTCTAATTGCCAAATACATTAATTTCTCTGTCTCAGTAAATCATGTCTAAATCTTTCAATTGATCTCTCCTTCTTGAACTACTTGCTAAAGATAGGAAGTTGCACTGCTGTTCTAAACTCAACTGATTATTAAATGGTATCACTGGAGTGTGAATGTGTGTGAATGTTAGGTAGAAAAAAAATGCTTTTATGAATGGGTGTAAATGAGTGAATGAGGCATGATGTATAAAGTGAGTGCTTGAGTAGAAAAGCACTATAAAAACCATCCCATTTACCATTTATCTTGCATATGCAAGATAAATTTGACTTCTGAAGATCAAAAAAAGAAGGTGTTCAGCTCAAACCCATTGTTAGCAGTATAAACTCAGCCATACAACAATGGCAAACACCTCGCTACCATCTTAACTCCGCTTGGGGGGAACACACCTCATCACATCAAGGACTCCTCTAACTTCACCAACAAGGTCCGCAAACTTACGCTGACTCCAGATAAAGCCATAGTGCCATTTGATGTCACCTCACTTTTCGCCTGTATACCTACAACTCCCCTCTGAATCACCATCTTACCATGGTTTGTGTGCCCCAATGAATCCAGGTTCCTGGATTCATCTGTATTGCGCACCTGTATTGTGGAGGCTGCAAAGTGGCTGGTCAGGCTGTCCTGGTCATGCCTGGACACACTTGGACACACCTCTACAACATTGCATGGAAATCTGGGCCAATGCCTCTGGACCCTTAGACAGTAGGGGTGGTTTCCATCTTTCAGAGGAGGGGCCAAAGGGTGTGTTCCAACTACAGGGGGATCACACTCCTCAGCCTCGCTGGGAACATTTAAGCCAGGGTACTGGAGAGGAGAGTTCATCTGTTAGTCAATTCTTGGACGCAGGGGGAACTATCTGGTTTTCTTCCTGGTAGCAGAACACTGGATCAACTCTTCATCCTCTCAAGGATACTTAATGGTGCGTGGGAGTTTTCCCAACCAGTGTACAAGTGTTTTGTGGAGTTGGAGAAAGCATTTGACTGCGTCCCTCAGAGTATCCCCTGGGTGGTGCTTTAGGAGTATAGAATAAGTTGGACTGGTTCTGGTGTGTGTTGGACTCCACCAGAGCTGCTCTTTGTCACAGATTGTGTTCATAGTTTTTATGGACAGAATTTCTAGGGATAGCCGGGTGGTGTAAGGCTTCCACTGCAGATTAAGTGGTTTCTGTTGGCTTTATCAGGTTGTGGCCTCGAGCTCACAGTAGAGTAGTTTGTAGCTGAGGGTGAAGCGGCAGGAATGAGAATCAGTACCTCCAAGCCTGAGGCCATGGTGGAAAAGGGTGGAGTTCCTATTCTGAATCAGGCATGAGGTGCTGCCCCAAATGGAGTACTGACGAGTGAGGAGAGAAGAGAGTGGGAGACTGACTGATGAACTGGAGCCGCAGTTGAAATGATACAGACACTGCACTGTACCGTTTTGGTAGAGAGAGAGCAGAGCATAAAGGCGGAACTTGCAATTTACTGGTCGATCCCTACCCTCACCTTTGGTCACAAGCTCTCGGTAGTGACTGACAGAATGAGACTGCGTATATAAGTGGTGGAAATGAGCACAGTTTAAATGTTGGTTTAAAACATGAACTAGCCGCCAAAGAGTTATCTTCTTCGCTGGATTCACTCATTGCAATTTGTATAAGACCTGATGACCAAAGGAAAAAATTTTAAACTTTGTTTCCCAGAATACTTCTGGCTTTTTCACTTTCTCCTCCAGTGGCAATGTCCTGGAACTGGCTGCAGGGTGAGAGAGCGGAACGGATGAAACGGAGTTCAACAGATCCAAATTGGTCACGCTCGCCTCTCCCTCTCTGAGCGCAGAAGGTGGATAGTAGCATGTGAGTGCAGAGGCTATTTCATTGATTCATGTTTTGTGCGCAACTGCTTGTCATTAATGGTGAGTACTGATGGGCAAGGATAGAAATTATTCCACATTACTGTGCCATGTGATCCCTGCAAAGATTTCTTTAAACTCACTCTCATTCTCTCCAGGCTTTAGCTGATTTGGGAGCCGAACAAAATTTTATTAATCTCTCCCATCTCCCTCCTCAGATCCTCTGCCTGCAGATCCAGACCTTCCTGATCTGTCCTTTATTCCTCCTGTCTATCATAATTTGGCTAAAGTTTTCCAGAAAGATCTAGCTCTGTTTCTTCATCCACACAGACCGTACGAGTGTGCAATTGACCTTCTGTCTGGTGCACCTGTCCCCACTAGGAGATTATGCAGCTTGTCTAAGGCCAAACGTGAGGCAATGGAGAAATACATAACTGACTCTCTGGCTGCAAGCATCATTCAGTTGTCTTTTTCCCCCTTAGGAGCTGTTTTTTTTCTTTGTGGATAAAAAGGACAAAATATTGTGACCCTGCATAGATTTCCGTGGACTGAATAAAATTACGGTAAAAAATAAATACTCCCTGCCTTTCCTTTCCTCTGCATTTGAATTGTTACAGGGAGCAACAATTTTCAGCAAACTGGATCTTTGCAACGCCTACCACTTGGTGAGGATTAGGGACGGGGACGAGTGGATTACAGTGCAAGCTATAATTAAGTGGCGTGGCCCAAGAATTGCAAGCAGTTACAACATTTCCTTGATTTTGTTAACTTTTACCGTAAGTTCATCTGTGACTTCAGTAAGGTTGTCCTCCCACTAATGCAACTTACCTCTCCTAAAGTTCTGTTCTAGTGGCCCTCATTGACTCAATCCACCTTTGAGGTCCTCAAGCAACGCTTCGCATCTGCCCCAATCTTGTCTCAACCTGACCCCATGCAACAATTCATTATTGAGGTTGATGCAACCGACTCCAATGTGGGAGCCATACTATCACAACACAAGGGAGGTAAAATACGACCCTGTGCCTTTTTCTCCCGTCATCTCTCACCCTCTGAACAAAATTATGACGCCAGAGATTGAGAACTGCTGGTCATCAAACTCACCCTAGACAAAGGGAGGCACTGGTTGGTGAAACATCCATTTGTTTTGTGGACCCACCACAAGAACCTTGGATACCTCTAGACAGCAAAAAGGCTCTGCACTCAGCAAGCCAGGTGGGCCCCGTTTATGACTTGCTTTAACTTCACCATAACTTGCAGACCTGTCTTATGCAAACCAGATGCACTTTCCTGGCAATTCTTCACTTCCAACACAACCCCTAATGAATCAATCATCTTACTTCCTTCCTGCGTGGCTGGATCTCTTACCTGAGAAACTGAATCATCCATGACGCATAGCAAATTGAACCCGACCCTGGCAGTGGTCCTGGTCACTTCTACGTGCCCTATTCAGTCTGGTCTAGGGTAACTCATTAGGTACACACGGCCAAAACCTAAATCCATTTCCTTCCTGCAAAATCCATTCGGGTACCCTTCTCTTATAATGTATGTCATTGAATACGTTTCTGCATCCTCTGTCTGCACCCAGAACAAGTCCTCCAGCCACCCTGCTAAGGAACAAGGAGTAAAATAAACATCTCACCAACTGCAACAGAATCACAGTACCCATCTACTGTCCTGGCCTGTCCACTTGGATTTGTACCCATCTGTGCTGAATCAATGAAACTGTCTTCTAATTACATTAGACCATTTGAAATGAAAACTGACTTTCTACACCCCTGCTTCCTGTACCCTCCTGGGGCAGAGGTTGGTCGGGGGCCAAGTTGACTGCGTCTTGGGGTTGCTGTTGGTTCTGGGGGGGGAATCCATTCATCTGCACTTTGTAGGGGAGGGTTGATGTCAATGGATATGCATCTTTGTTGAATTTTTCTTTGTGTGTTTGTCTCCTGGGCCTTTCTCTGTCTGCCTCTGGATGGCATTCTTTCAGCCTCTTTCAGCCTCCCACTATCGTTATCAAATATATTTCATGACAAATATATACACACAGACACTCACTTTCTCTTGTTGTCTTACATGCACATGCAGTCACACACACACACACACACACACACACATACAATCTTTCTGTTGTGTGTGTGTGTGTGTGTGTATGTTTGTTTGTGTATCTACTTCTGTGGGTTCTTTAAACATTTTTTTAAAAAACTTTGCTACAAAATTTTCAGAAAGACATCTACTGTAATGAAATTTATTCCCCAGTGCTGTGGGGAGAAGTTATTCTAATATTAAACATTATGAAAAAATGGTCAGACGAAAAATGATTTTCAGGGAATACTGTTAAATGTTTTGTTTCAATGCTATATGTCAAGGCCTACAGTGTCATTAAAATAATGAGTGGTCTCCTTTACATTTTGTAACAATTTTTTTTATCTTTGATATCATATTTTATTTGCACATTATTTTGCTTTTTAACAATTCGATTTATGTCTGTGATTGTGATTTTCCATTTTTATTTTTTTTTCTCTTTTATTTATTTATTTTTTTTTCCCATCTGGCCCTCACTCAGAGTCAGAGTGGATTGAGGTGGGGAAAAAATATCAAAAATTCATTCCAGAAATATGTGTCTTCTAATTGTATAAGAAGATTTTTAGATACTCATTCTGAAAACTTGAGTTTTAGTTTTGTAAAACACAGTTAATTTGCTGACAGTGTCCCTTTAAGCACTCACGCACTTACATTTCATCATCTAGCGCAATGACAGAAACACGTGAAACAAATAGCAATTAAAAAAACAAACAAACAAAGTAATTAAAAAGAAAAAGTACCTAATCTTACGTACATGACCCCCATAGCTAAGACATTAGGGCCGGCTCTAGCCATTTTCATTTTAGTCTAGATTAAGATTTGGAAAGATAGCCTACCAGGTATGGGAGTTACTCCTAGGAGAAATTATTTCATTATGCTATTAATAGCATTACTTTTTTGTTTGTCTGTAAAAAGACCTGAAATGCATTGTCTCATAATAACCAGTTAATAATATAAACCTCTAGGCTACAGTCCCATACACCAACATAAATCCCTATCCTAATAAGGACACACATATGATCTTTCACTTAGTTCAGGTATGAATACAAAGCCAACAGCACAAAGCAAAGATGAAAATCAGCACACAGAGACTTTAAAGCAATGAACACAGTGATTCTTCTTTAAAAACATGAAAATGTAGAAACGGAGGTTGAAGCCTGATTGCTCATCCGATTGTTACTTGTTGAAGTTCAGGATGTTGCTGCTGGGCTGGGGTCAGCATTTACATAGATTTAACATCACTCTGGGTTCTTGGCTAACTTAGCAAAGAACCAAAGTTGTGTTAGCAGCATAATGCAGTTGTTTCTGTTCTGGATGCAGTTTCCTCTTTACCATTGCACTCTCCTCATTTTGTGCAATACAAAAAAAGAAGTATTGTCCATATCCATGATGTAGACCACACCACTATTTTCCTCCTCCAAAATCATGAACTGAACTCAACTGATTGTAGCCCAACTGCAAGTGGAACCGATAAGCGGAATCGATAGGCAAGCAGGCTAACAGTTCCAAGGAATTGAACTATCAAGAACTGGTTCTTGATTCCCATCCCTACAGCTGGCCAGCTGTCATTTTTGAGAAAATTGACAGTTTTTCTCATTTTGCTCTCCAAATCACCCAGTCAGTGACAAAAACAGCTTTTTCCTTTCTAACTAACAACCGCTGCCTGCTAATAGCTTTTGTAGCCAGTAGATATAATTAGATCAAGCTTGCTAGCTAAACTTTGGCTCCATGATCTGGTTGAGCTAGTCTAAGGTTGATTAGTTATAAAATGAATACCTTGTAAATATGTAATAAAGTACATTACATATTTCCATGTACATTTCATGTACATGGAAACATTAAAGATCCGTTATTCTTGCATTGAAGTCTTCTTAGTTAATCCTGGGATTATTGACAGAATGCTAATTGCAAGTAAAATACTGTACTTTCAACATGGTCAAAAAAGCACTTTTAAAGCATCTTCTGTTCTCTTAGCTTATTTATTACAAATAATAAATATCTTTCCACTCTCCCTTCACTCATGAAAAAGACTCCAAGATACTTCTCCCTACACTCTCTCCTTATGCTTCTGACTATATCTTACGTTTTCTCTTTTTTTAAAATTTTGAATGTGTAGCCACTTTGCAATTCTGTTATGATTGTATGATACCAGAAAGCACAGAGCTTGCATTATAAGCTTGAGTCATACTGGCACTGCATGATGAAGCCGAAACAAAAACTTACATAAACAGAACTGTCCTCTGTCCTTGTCATTTATTAAGCTATTCAGTGATCTACTCAAAGGAGAGCTCTTTGTTACCCCTATAATTTATTTTGTGCCACTGAGTGAGCTGCTATCATCATTTGTCCAAATCATTTTATTTAATCTCGCCCTCACTCTCTCTCTCTCTCTCTCTCTCTCTCACACACACACACACACACTGTCTGATGTTTGCTGGTAAGTACTATATTAACAGTATATTTACCATGTGTAAGGCCAAAATCCCCATGAGCATCTGTCAGCTGCTTGAGATGCTCGTTGATGGAGATCTGTGAGAGGGGGAAAAGAAAAAAACATTAACAAACATGTACACTTTTTTGTAGCCATATGTTCTACTATTAAAATCTGTATTTGAATCAACATCATAAATACACACATGATATTGCTGTTAGTATTTTTCAGTCACAGTTAAAATCTAGGGAACACATAGCCAATAAATGGAATCTAAGCTTTAGCTCGGATTACTTGTGGCTATCTTTCTACTACTTTGACGTGCTTTTTTTTTTTAGTTTTAGCTGTTCAGCTATATATAGGGTTTATGGGTATATAGTTATAATGTGCATGCCAGTTTTATGGAACAATACAGTCCTGATCAAAAGTTTAAGACCACCTGAAAAATGGCAAAAAATCATATTTTGCATGGTTGGATCTTAACAAGGTTCCAAGTAGAGCTTCAACATGCAACAAGAAGAAATGCAAGTGAGACAAAACATTTTTTGAGCATGCAGTTTACTGAAAACAACGCTTAAACTGAAACTGAAACAGGCTGTTTTACAGCTGATCAAAGGTTTAGGACCACATGCCTTTAAAAGGCCAAATCTGTACAAAAATGTAGATTCATTGTCATTTTCTGTTAGGTAGTCACACTGTCATGATGTTCTGATGGCAAAGGCAAAAAAACTTTCCCTTTTTGATCGTGGTCGGGTTGTTGAACTGCATAAGCAGGATCTCTCGCAGCATGTCAAATGTAAGTTGTCAAATGTAAGTTTTGGGGGTTTTTTTTAAACTTTTTATTTAAGTTCATATTTTCCACTTTCATTACATAAACTACATAATAACCAACAAAACAAGTGGTCATGGGTGTTACAATAGCACCAGGTGGATTATGCCTTTGCACTCATATATAACAAGTAAGAGTTGTTGTCATGGTCACTGTGCCTGCCTGCTTGGCCCAGTGTGGCTACAGTGTTTTGTGTCTGTATGTCTTTCTCTCTCTCCCTCTCCCTCTCTCTCTCCCGCTCCGGTTGCTCTGCTGGGACGGGGCTCAAGTTGAGCTCCCGCCCCTGACGCACACCTGTTGCGATTTACCGGTGATTCTTCACTTGCCGCTGACTGTTCTTAAGGCAGGGACGCGGAGCTGGGCATCGCTGGAATATTGAGTCACTGACGTTAGTGGAAGCCCGGCCTTGCAAGTATCCATCGTGGTGTTGCTTAAAGTTAATAGTTGTTTCTATGCTTAGATTTCCCGGACCCGCCTGGTGCTTAGAACCCTGGACACCCTGGAGTGTGTATGGTGACAGATTGGAGTGGAGTGTTTGTGTGCGAGGGACTCTCTGCGACGAGCGAGCGAGCGAGCGGAGTGGAGCGGAGCGTGTGCAAGACCGTGTTTCTCTTTCCCTTTTCCCCGGACCCCTGTGGACCCCTGGAACCCTGATCTTCCCCTTCACCTGTACATAGAGCACCTGGTGTCACAGAATAAACTGTTGTTGTATCTTCGATCTGCGTTGAGTCCGTTCCTCCAACCGTGACAGAATATTCCAGCCATCATGGACTCAGCAGACTCGGTGTCCTCTTCCGCTTCCCCGGCCCCGGTCACGTTGGAGGCTCTTCTACAGCATCATGAACGTCCGTTCCTCCAACCGTGACAAGTATTGTGTATGTAATGTATTAAGGCGTCATGAAAACCTATAGCTACAACACCTGCTCCACAAGCCATGGTTCACATTAGAAAATATTTTTATGGCTCTTCAGAATGACTGGAAGAATCTGATAAAAATAGCAATGAGAAAATTAAATCTTCATTATTTTTTAACCAAACAAATAACATTTATTGAATGTAATCTGGGTAAAATGTTGCGACAGAATCACTTGACGAGATAATCCAAATCCAGCATCAATGCTCCAGGCCACACTGTTCCGAAGGAAACTGAATCTTGGAGGTGGACAATGCTGACAGCCACATATGCAATATTTATTAGAAGAGAAATACCCAGCAAGTGAAATGACAAATGCACCCCAATGATAACTGACAGCTATTCGTGTTTATGTTTGGTTGGTATGAGATCATGCTGTGAGCCCAAATCCCAAAAAACACATGCTGTATGTCCTCATGACAAAGTCACCAGCACGTATGTCGTTTCACACAAAGATGTCACAGAAGATTAGCCTCAAGCGTGCAAACCCACGAATAATGGCGTCATAAATAATACAGCGTGCAAAGCTCCACCACCAGGAGGAGAGAAGAGGCTCTTCTTCAAACCCGCTGCACATACGTTCAAAACAGAAAGAAGACGCTGTCACAGCGAACACAGTCCTTTCTGCTGTGATTAAATCAGACTTGAACTTGATAACCATGAAGTCCTGCCCTTGCCTTTATTCATGAGTGGACTGGACAGTACACACACACACACACACACACACACACACACACACACACACACACACACACACACACACACACACACACACACACACACCAAGTATCCTCCTCAGCCTTTTGTCTGGTTTCCTAAACTCACTCAACCATCATCAATCTTAGCGAGTATACATCACATTTTTCCAATCCATCATTCAGACCTTTGCCACTGCTGTGGGCTAATGGTAATAAAAGCTCAACAGGACAAACACACACCACAGGAACAAAGGACCAACAATTGTGTCTTGCGACAGTTGAAATATGAACCGGACCGCTCTTTGAGAAGGAGCCATCGACCTCTCCATTACCTTGCAACGAGATGCCTGGGATTTGTTTATCTAACGCAGAGGCAGAAAGAGCCTGAGAAAAGATGCTAATCTGGCTGGAAGTCAGTTTACATAGGTGTTATCAATATACATGCTTATGTTTCATGGCCTGTAGTTTGGGAATAACAACTCTTCTCACACTAAAGGGTTCTGATGATGCTCTGTGCTCTCAGCAAACAGTGACTTCATCTGTTTATTACTGAGGGATTAGGCCACTACAATGTGCCTAATTGTTACATTACAACATTTTACTTACGCCACCAAGAAGCCTCCAGTTCAGTCCTGTTAGTCTGAACGTTAGTTATCACAAAACTAAAAGTCATTAAACTCTAAACCTCTGAATCCTGTGCTCCCCTGTAATGTCAAGGTAACCTGATGCAATCTTTTACCTGTTAACACAAAAACCTTTAGTAAGCTATCTGTAAATTTCTCCCGAGCAGCAACACGTCACAGACAAGTGTTCAGAAGCCAAAGACTACGAAATCAATGAATGAATCAATGAATCACAGCACACTTTTTTTATCAAAGTGACATTTTTTGTACTAATTTGGTACATAAAATCCATGAACGAGCACAACAATTTTTCATCTATATGTTTAATTTTGAAAATCTAAGGGATGGTATTTACTGTCTGGATTGTAAGCAGGATTTTAAAAGTGATGGCACCAGATCCTTTTGTGTAGAAGCAAGAATGAAAAAAATAAATCACAGCTTTAATTTTACAAAAAAAAGTGTTTATCACTGAAAGTGATGAGAATTGCGATATAGCAATTTCATGTTGCAAATATGGGAGGCAGGATTCATATTGTGCTGACCTAATAAGACCTCCATGCTTTTTTAAATTTCCCCCAGAATAAACATCCCCACATCTGCATAAGAGATACTCAGGAGAGTTCTGAAATACAATAAAAGCTCCTTTTTTTTTACGAGCAAACCAGAGTGACATTTAAAAAGCTGACTTTCTTTCACTTTCATCTAATCAAAACAGTCAGCAGGAGAGTAAATAACAGCCTTACAGCATCAAGTCAATAAACAGTGACGATATTGAAGCTGTTCTAAAAATTTTCACAGTGATTCTACTCAGCTTCATGCAGCAGAAATTAAACTCAACAACCTGCATCCATTTCAGTCACAGTCATGCAGCAAACTTGTTATGTATTTTAACAACATATAGCTTGTCTTGATATAAAGACCTCCTACAGATCCCAATACTTATGTTCCAGAAGTGAAAAACCATATTCTCCATAAGGATTCTGATTAAGAGCTTGTACCCCTCCAAAGTAGACTTAACTAGTGATAGTGACCTAGTGATAGCTTTTTAATTAAAAAAAAAAAAAGCATTTGATTCATGATGTTGCAGAAAATAACTACTCTACCCACAATCCTACCTTGCAGCAGTGACGTCTCTAAAAACTACAAAATCTCTTCAAAACTGTTATCATACAAGAAGCACCACAGTGGTGCAGTAGTTAGCACCACCACCTCACAGAAAGCAAGTTGAATGCAACTGGCCAGCTCAGGCCTTTGTGTATGGAGTTTGCCTGCATGGGCCCTCTGGGCATGTAAGCCTCCTCCCACATGCATGGGTTAAGTTAAATGGTGAGTCTAAATTGGCCGTAGGTGTGAATAGTAGTCTCTCTCGCTCTCTATGTCAGCTACATTGGCGACATGTCCAGGGTGTACTTGCCAACAGCTGGAATACCATCCAGCCCAACTATGATCCTGAATCAGTGAAGCTGAAGAAAATGGAGGGGTGGATGGATATTCTACAATACTAGAATAATGAAAAGGGGTAAATTTGGGAAGGCTGGAAGTCATTCAATGCGGAATCTGGGATTTGCATGGCATTGTTGCATCAGTAGCTCCTTCGCTGTTAAAAGTATCTATCTTGTACCTTTAAGAAGAAAAACGATATAATTATGGTCATGGTTCACTTATACATGGCTCTCTTAGGAATTTTCTAGAGAAAATGAAAGGGAAATTCACTTCCTTCATGGGAGACCTTCAAAAAGTGGGTGGGCACTTTTGTACTCTATAGCACCAGTGTACTCTTCATATAGCATATTAACACAGCATGAAAGAAGCTAACACCAACCAGCAGCAGTTCAGGTGCTTTTCATGCTAAGTTTGTTTGTTTGTTTGCAGCAGTTTGTGGTTTAATTGCAATTTTTATTTAATAACTTTTCTTAACTTATTTAAAGCCAAGTGAAAAGCTCAGGACTTTCCCTGCTGGCTTCACTCTGTCTCTCTCTTATTTTGGGTTCAACTCTTGCAGGGAAACTTTCATTGCATTTATGATAATTAAACAGATTGTCCTCAAACTGAATATTTTGTTCACATCACCGGTCTATTGTCTGCTCCACACCACACCTGTGTGTGTGTGTGTATGTGTGTGTGTGTGTGTGTGTGTGTGTGTGTGTGTGTGAGAGAGTGTGAGAGAGAGAGGGTGTGCACATACACTGCAGAAGAGAAAGTGCAGTAAAGACAGTAAAGTCACACTGAGCTAAGATTAAACAAGTGCAAGCTGATGAGGTGACTAACAATTTTTTTTTAACATAATGCCTTTTCTTACGACCCATTTTACTGTAAGCATATCTTCTTTATCTAGCTGTATGCATTTATGTGGCACATTTTGTATACACAGGTGGGAAAGCTATGTTAAAAAAAGGAAGTTGTAAATGAGCAAGGGTGAAAGTAAACAGATGACAGGCGTGCTAACCAGCTCTGTTCTGCATTACTTTGATGTTTAAAAAAAAGAAAAAAGAAGGCAGAGCAGTTGTATGTCAGCTTTGTCAGAATAAAGTGGAAGCTATCCGAGCAACCAAAGCTACATATAACCATATTTTGTACCAGGATGTGGACAGCAGCTTGGAAGAAAGTCAGGCTACTGCTGATAAATTAAATGCTAAAATTAGCCAAAACTAGCCAAACTAATCTGACATTGTGTGTGTTTGCAACACCATACACAGCGCAAACACACATTTCAAAGTGCCACACATTTCAGCAACACTTGATTAAGGAGGAATGTGATTACAAATTTCATATAGCTCCTATAATACCCACAAAATATTTGTTAGGCCAATATTTAACACCATCCTCTTAAAGCGAGCTCAGTTGAAATGTTTTTGTCAGAATGAACAACTAGCAAATAATTTGCCTGAAGATCCCCAGAAACATTACTGTGTCCTCGCAAAACTAATTAAAATCAAGTTCAAACTATACAATATTATCTGTCTGTAATGTAACACTTCAACATTCTATCCCAGACAAATAGCGTAACCTAACAGCAACAGTAAACTAGCTCCAGAGTCCAACTGAAACTAAAGTGAGTTGAAAATTTAAAAAAATACTGGAAATGTCTCATTAGAAAGCACACATCTATAATAACTCTGGAACTCAGTACTGGCACACACCCAAAGGTATTACGACTAGGAGACTTCAATCCGCCATAGAAAACAACTGTTTCTTTGGCAGTAATTACAAAACGTCCACTTGACTGGTCAATGAAACATGTTAAAGGAATGCTTTTTAGCACACAAACTCATCTGAATGCGCATCCTGAAGACAACAGCAACAAATAAATTACTATTAAACAAATCCAAAAAATGCCAAGTTTCACAGAACCCATGTGACAGCTTCAAAGTTCTTGTTTTGTCCTTTAGAGTCTGAAAAGCAAAGATAACTATTTTTTTATTACATAAAACACAGAAGCAGAAAACCTGCAATAGTTTGGCATCTTTACAGTTAAACAATTAAGAAAATAGTTGTAGAATTAACTGAGCTTTTGAGTTGTACCACGTACCTTTGATATTTGTGAATGAGAGATAAGTGGGCTGTAAAGAAATAATGAGGCAAGAAAAATGTTTTTTAATGAGCCACCAGCTGAATGCTGCAGTCTGTAGCTGGCATGTTTGTGTTGCTTTTGAAGCTGCTTAGAAATCCAGTTCTTCTGTAATGGTTGTTTAACAATCTGTACCAACTTTCATACCCTATTTAACGTGCTCAGCTAAAACCCCCACCCCATCCCAGAGACAAAGCAGCATGCCTGTTACAGATGGTATTTCAATACCCAAAGACACAGCCTCAAAGCCATTTTATAACAGTAACACTGTAGTCACTGAAGCAGTGTGATGTCTGGGAATTACACCCGCAAAACTTGGTATCACATGTGCCCGTGCTCAGCCAACCAAGTCAGACGAGACGGTTTGAGGTCTCGTCTGGACTGGAGACAGAACAAAATGGATCGTGTGTGGGCAGACAGGCTGCTGGCCGCGCTGTGATGAGCCGAGATGTCCTTGCCATCACACACACACACACACACACACACACACACACTGAAGCCAGAACTCACCACATTCAGTTTCCGAGGAGCTCGAAATTTCAGCTTCCACCACTGTCTCCTCCATTCCCTCCTCTCCCTCTTCCTCCTCCTCATCTTCGTCCTGCTCCTCATCCTCATCCTCCAGCTTCAGTTCAGTCTCGGCCTGGCTGTCCTCCATGCCCTGCACTTCCTGCTGATTCTCCACCACCTGCACCTCCTCTGTCTGGGAGTTGTGAGCAGGTCCTGCCCCCAGCTCCCCTCCCTGGCTCAGGGAGTAGTTGTGCTCCTCACTGCAGTGCTCAAGAGCCAGTCCTACTGCAGCTGCTGCTGCTTCCTCTTCCTCTTGGGCCACCTGATACACCTCCACTGTACGCTCCCTTGACACCCCCTCATCCTGCCCGCCTTCAGTTGCTCTTCCTGAAACACATAACTCTGTTGTCCGGGCAACAGAGATACACCCTTCCTCCTCCTCTTCCTCCTTCCCTGAAGCAGTGTTCTGGACTTCCGGGGTGCCAGGAGGGGCCGCGTGTCTGTTCCTCCTCCTCTCCTCCTCCTCGTCCTCTTCCTCCTGCTCTTCCCGGCTCCTCCCCCAGCAGCCCATCAGCACAGCCTCCTCGGAGCAGGGCAGCAGCTCCCCTCCGACCCCGAGGCCCAGTTTGGTGTAGCGAGCCATCTCATCCAGCGCAGACACATCCCAGCGCTCTGGGTGCAGGTCTTCACCAAAGCCTCCGTCGTCCACCAGGTCGCTTAGCAACTCAAAGGGCCGTTTCCTTGGCAATGCTGGGGAGCCCAGCATAAGGAGCACACTCTAAAAAGGGGACAAAGATAGATGACACTTAAACACCTAATTTGTGACAAAAAAATAAACAAACTTTTAAATCATTCTGTGTTTTTAAGACTATTTCTGTGTAAAATGACAGCATTTACTAGCAATTTAAATTCTGAATCTGCTTCTGCTACTAAAACAGGTCACAATGAGTTGTGCGGGGGAAAAAAAACCCTTAATCAAAATTACCCACCCTCCCCCAGTGCCGTAATCCTGTCAGGATTATTTCACACCTGGCCCACATACACTGACTGTTGACGACTGAGATGCCACGTGAAGAATTCTGTCATGATATTTACACACATATATATATATATATACACACACACACAGAGTGTGACAGAGTGACAGAGGTATAATGGTTTTTCAAGGAGGAACCAAATGCAGAATACAAACAATGGTCTCGTGTCCCAATTATATTTCCCACTCTGCCATACCCTGACCACCTGACCTTCTGCCACTGCGGTTACTGCTGCTGAGCTCTCATTATATTCCTAATAGAGGCATGATAGGACATTAAAGAGAAGAGACATGCAGCAGCTTAATGCATCAATGCACACACAGACAGAGGAGGAGGATTATGTGACAGCCATCGCACTGAAATGGAAGGATGACTTCATCGTTGTATATAATCTAAAAATATAGGCTTCATAATAAAAGTACAGTTTACCCGGGCATCTATTTAACGATATGTTTTCCAGACTTCTTCTCATGCTGTTATAAAAGCATGTGTTTAAATACAGTTGAGAAATAGCTATAATGTGTGGTGTAGTGAAAGCTATAGTGGTTAAAGATCAAGTGAATTGGAAATGGTTCATGATCCAATTATCATCAAGCCTGTGGTATTAATATTTTTTCCTGAAGAAAATAAAAACAATAGTATAGAATAGTATACACAACACTATAGTACAGATTGAACACTGAATTTAGAGATCATTACAGTAAAAAAAATATAAATTTAAAAAACAAACAAACAAACAAACAAACAAACAAAGGTCATATTTTGTTGTCCTTAAAAAAACACAAAAAGACATTTTCTGTGTTTCCCAGAGAATAAGAATCGATTTTTGGCAGGTTGGCAAATTTATAACTGAGCATTATAATCAGCTGCTGCTCCAGCAAGTCTCTCACTTTACAGACAAACTCCACTTCCACCATATAGGCTGGTGATCACAGTGCTTATTCTGTTCTGCAGCCTCAGTGAGCTGAGCATAGCTACACGTGAACCAGGTTTCCTCCTCCTGCAGTATCACCAGGTGCAGATGCTGGATCTGGAGGTCATCTGACATCAGGGTGAAATCCTTTCTGGGGAAGCAGCTGAACAGTGACTGCACTGACAGCAACCTGGCCAGCAAGCTAGCCAATAAGACGAACTTCCAAAGTAAGACCATGAGGTATTGTCCACTAATAGATCAATCACTAATGACATCATTTAAATTGCTACAATGAGTCACCAACTCAAATTAGGCAGCTATTAATATATCTAGGTGTCCTATACACTGGCTGCCCGAGGTGACACTATAAGCTGTGTGATCTGTGGCTCTGTCCATCTTGTGCTGTCTTACCTGGTCGTACTCTGTCCTGCCTCCCTGTGGCGACATGGCCAGAGGGTAGGGGCTCAGCAGACCCCTGTGCCCTCCATAGGCCTCGCCAAATGCAGGCTCCATCCCATTCATACCCGGCTGGAAAGGAGGTAAAACACACACAGACACAAAGTAAGGTATAACTCCAACACTGAAGTGAGGAGGAGGATAATTCAGAGGTGATGGATGAGAACGACTGTAGCTTTCCTACTTTACCTGAGGCATGCCCGAGGCAGGAGGTTGTCAGGTCGCAGTCCCAACGTGAGTGTGAGTGAGTTCTGCAGCAAAAACTCGACTGAGTTCAGGTCTGAGCATTGAGATGTCACCAGCAGAGACACAAGAGGGAAAGAAGAGTTCATCGCAAAGATGGAAGTGAAGGAAGATAAAAGGAGACAAAGAGAAATGGAAGAAAGTACTTACCTAAGATTGAGAGGTGAACGGGCCAAGGGGGTGAGCTCTTTTCACATGTCGCAGCTCTGCAGCTCTCGATTTCTCAGCCTGAAGGAGAAAACAATAAAAAAGCGAGCAAATCAATGTGACAATGAAACCTAGGGATGCAATACATAATATGAAAAGAAAAATGTTACAGTGTTACATAAGCCTTATATTGTTTTGTTGGCTTTATGCAGCACAAGTTGTCTGTTTGCTGCTAGTGATTTCAGTTTGTTTGATCGGCACAAAAGGAAGAGACGACAGCAGTACAGATGATAAAATGCAGGTTTTAAATGTGTCTTTTTAATAACAAATCCACAGCGCCGCTCTTAGATGAATGGGCTTCTTTGACAGAAAACATTTCACAAGGGCAATCTGTGAAATTCAGTTTTGTTTGTTTATTGTGGTGCTTTTTAATATATTTTGTATTTGTAAAGCAAAACATTAATGAGTTCAGAGCTCTTTATTGTCTGTTCAACAGTGGCAGCTATTGTTACTTACATTAGTTGGCTAGCTTTCTATTAATACATCCATTCATTCAACATGAAAAAAAAAAACATGCTGGTGCTGCAAAAATGTAGGACATATCACTTCCTGAGAAACCCCTGCTAACAATGAGTGTTTAAAACAGCAAATGCAAAAGCTTTCATGCTCTAGATAAAGGTTGAATTCTGTTGTGTGTCAAAGCATTCATGTGACTCACTGGCACTGTATGTTTTGTATGCTATGGAATCAAAAGGGTAAAGTACGCAGGGCAGGAGGAAGCCAATATCCTCAAGGATAAATATTAGCTCTTGTCCAGCTAGAAAATGTGCAAAGCAAGCTAGTTTAGCTGACCTGACAAGTTGAACTGAGCTGTGTTAGCTTGTATCATGACTGCCAAAGTCATGACCAAAAAAAAAAAAGAAGTCAGTGCCCTTCAGTTCCTTATTAGAAACAGTTTTCAAGGATAAAATTAATGTTACATCTCTTTTCATACATATAATGGAAAGTCCATCTCTACTCTCTTCACTCGTTCACTCCTTCTTTCATTAATATCAATATTTAAAAAGAAGTTTTCTTTGTTTTATTTTTACATTTTAAAAACTTCAGAAGTATCCGTACTTAATTACATAAGCACATTATTGAAAAAAAAATCCTAAGTAATCTTTCAGCATTATATTACTGAAGTGGTCAGGTACTTTGACAAACTGCTGTTTTTTTCAGGTCAGATCAGGTAATAAGTACAAAGTTGATATGCATCCAGTTCTTCCAGTTTCAGTACCTTACAGTTATCTGTACCTCCTTGCACACATTGCATGTAGGCTGGATCTCACAAAAGAAAGGCGACGTGAAACAATAATAAATGCATTGATGACAAAACACTCTGCAACTTTGAGTGCAATAAAAGCTTCCCAAGAGGAAGAGACAGAGAGGCTGACAGGGATAGCATCATTATCATAATCTACTTTTCAGTCATGTCAACTAACTTGTGAACAACTACTGCAAACACACAGTACTGTGCAAAAGTCTTGAGCCACCCCTTATTTCTTCATATTTTGCTAGAAAAATGGGAAATTAGTGGTGCCAGCACACATGAAAATGCAGTATATAAGGCAAAAACTGGAGTTAATACTTGGTATGACCACATTTATTTTTCAACACAGCCTGAAATCTTAGGCAAGGTTTCTTGTCATTCCTTTAAGTAGTCTTCAGAATAGTTCAGAGCAGAGTAGTTCTCCAGGCTTATTGAAGGGCATCCAAAGCTATTCTTTAGGTGCTGTCTGCCTATTGTTACGTCTTCTGTCAACATGATCCCACACTGTTTTAATAACGCCTGGCTCTGAGGAGGCCAATCCGTAACTGATGTATTCCAATGTGGGTTTTTTTCCTTCTATCTAGGTATTCTTTTACTGAATTGGCAGCCTGTTTGCCATTGCCAATAAGATACTTTCCAGATTTCAAGGTGGATCAAAATCTGTTTGTGTTTTCTTGTATTTATAATTCCACCAATTATGACAAGATCCCCAACACCACTGGCTGATATGCAAGCCCCAAAACACGACAGAGCCTCCACCATTTTAAAAGGTGGCTGTAGAGACTTACTGCTGCACCTCTCTCCTGACCTCTTCTGTACATTTTGATAGTGATTTGAACCAAAAATTTCAAGTTTGGATTTCCCTTCATTAGACCTGTTGCCACTGACTTTCAGTCGAGTTCTTGTGTAATTTGGCATACCTCAGCGTTTTCTCTCTTTCAAGACCACCTCCCTTCCACTGAGACTTCTGATGAGGCTTTGGTAAACAGTAGATGGTTTATCTTAAGGACCTGATGCATCTCTCATGTCCCGTGTCAGGTCTTTGCTGGATTTTCTCGTATTTCTTAAGGACATGGCTTTCAGATACAGTTCATCTGCTGTGGATAATTTTTATGCCTGCCACATCTTTTGTCTGGCACCAAACTGTCTGTTATGTGTAAACAGAACATTGGTTTATCCCTTGAGTCAGATACCTTTTCATGTTTAAATGATTCACACAGGTACAAGAACTCAAAATTAGTAAAAAAAACACACAAAAAACCAAACCCCCAAAAACTGTAGCCCAAGACCTCTTTAAAAAAATAAACTGTAGCTTCTTGGAAGCAAAATATAAAGAAATAAGGGGTGAGTCAAGACTTTGGGACAATAATGTGCAAGCAAAGTTATTACCGACGCTAGTGTGAAATACTTCTAAGCTCTAACCCTTTGCTGATAATTTCCTTCACACTATGTTACATCTCCCGCTAACAACTGGCCCACCGATACTGACGGATGGTGTGTTAAACACAGAATTAAACAACTGACCTCACAAATCCACACATTGTCACTGATATAAGTGACAATAGAGCTTTTTGAGTAAAGACTGGACCGATATCTGACTACGGTATCCCAGGAATTATAAAGTCAAAAGTCAGCATTGACCTATTTGTAGCCACATGAAGCATGTGTCGGGTACTTGTCTGCTTGAAGGGGCTTAGAATAGAAAGGGAAGAGAGGCGAGAGGTGCAGGACAAGGCGGGTGGGTTTTTTGCCTTCACAGATTTCAGCCCATTCCACATTGAACAGGAAGAAATGGTGCATTTGTCGAGGACCATTTTCAGCCATGAATAGATGCACAGAGTGCACGCCAGATTAAAAAAAAAACCAACAACAAAAAAACTACGCAGTGTGTTCATAATATTGAAGCTACATGTCACAGTGCAACAGTGTGACCCACTGATGTGTTTTAATTGTTTATGAGCAACAGTGGCGCAGATGAACACACACAGTAAATGGCTTTTCATCGGAGTATCTTACTGGTCCACTGAAGAACTGCTTCTTTAGCTCCGCCTCATACGGGTAAACTTAAGCATTGACGTTGCTTTCAGCTGCTCCTTTCATTAATGTTTGTGTAACCAAAACTCTGATTCTCCCTTAAAGGAGAAAGGAGGAGGCCACACTGCAGGCGCCGAATACACCCGGCTCTTTTCAGATGGCAACATGATGAAATACCGAGCAACATAACACACATAAACACACACATACACGCTGCAGGAACAATGCAGACCTACTGTTCAGTACCTGTGGAAAAGTCGGAGAAAGCAGCTCACACAGACCTAGTTCAGTGTTTGAGAACAATGCCATAATATGTTCTCTGTGGATTGACCTCAGGCACACAAGAATGAGGAAATGAGGATTGGCTGGGCGGTTATGACACTGCCTTGGCACGCCAAATGGAAAACTGGTATTTGGCACATGAGCCAAGCCAGCTACCAACATACTGTGTACACAAACACTTATCAGACACATACAGGGCTCTGAAGCTGATAACCAACGGGTGGAACAAATATAATAATCCAGGCTTTCTACAAATGAATAAAAGATACACATTATTTATCATAAAGTTACAGCACTAAGAGTGGGACCGTTTTGAAACACGAAGCTCTGGGAGTTTGCACTAAGGGTTAAAGCTATGTAGATTATTATGGAAGCAGTTCACTTGTACCAACAATAGAGTTGTTTGAGTGCCAGCTTTGAATGTTTCCACACTTACACGG
>VVHJ01065334.1:36793-51664 GCA_015107715.1 Tylochromis polylepis
TTTCTAACCATATGTACACTTAGAGCTGACTTTTCTATTACTCCATTATAAATGCACTGGAGCAATTATCCTGTGAACACTGTGTGGGCACAGAAAAATGCAAAATAAAACTGAACCCATATCCTTGCAACAGCTTGTTATGTAACACAGGGCAGAGTATTCAAAAGAATCTGTGTCATGCCATAATGTACCCTTCCAAAACACATCTACAGTACATTCAAGAGCTGCAAACAGTTGCACTATTATTGATTCATCTGGCATTTGTTTTCTCAATTGTTGGGTGTGAAAATAGTAAAAAAAAAAAAGAAAAAAAGAAAAAAAAGGCAAGTCACTTACTTACAATTTCCTACATTCCAAACTGGCACATTGTTTTACCCAGTCTACAGTGAAGAATACAGATACAGTCAATTTAATGTCATTCAAATGACATGCTGGAAAAATGACATATTTCATGCTTCAAACTAGAAAAAAAAAAGAAAGAAAGAAAACATTAAAATTCAAAATGAGTTCTTGGTTATTTTCAGATGATGAACTAGTTGATCCATTCAATCAATCCATTAATTGTTTCAGCCCTACTGTATTCCAACACGGGCAGTTGTTAAGAATGGCTTGCCTGTGGTGAGGTTTTTATTTGGGTAAAGACTATCACCATGACACCAGGGTTACAGCTCCCCTGTTTGCAAGAATGAAAGTAAGTGTGGGGGACCTGTGATGTGAATTTCACTAACAGAGGGTTAATGAGGCTCTGAACAGAAATCTGAGGGCCTTCCAATTTACTCTCTCAGAAATCGTCCTTTTAATCCCATTGTCGAGCGAAACTGGCTGCTGTTAAAGTGAAGCTGCAGCAGAGGGAGCTCAATGAACAGTAGTGACATTTTTTTAAATATATATATATATATATATGTCCACACTGAAATAAAATTACACTTATGTCTTAGTTTTTCTCAGAAAGCATGCTAGCATTTTGCGAATGCATGTTAATTTTGCTCCGTGAAGCATGTATGGCAGAGGAGTCTGCCCTGACGATGCCTGTTTCCAAAAGATAACTAAAACAGATCAGGAGCATAGCTCAACCACAACTGAAACGTCCATGTGTCTATAAGAAGCAGCATCTTATGGTGGTTGAAAGTGACTGCTACCAGGTAGCCACTGCTAATTTCTCTCCTGCAGATGGTTGCCCCTCCCTGAGCCTGGTTGTTCTGGAGGTCTCTTCCTGTTAAAAGGGAGCTCTTCCTTCCCACTGTCACCAAACGCTGCTCACATGAGAACATCTGGATGTTGGTGCTTATTCTCTAGTATTATAGGGTCTTTACCTTACAATGTCAAGAGACTTAAGGTGACAGTTGCGGTGAATTGATGCTAAACATATACATATATATATATATATATATATATAACTGAATGGCTTGCTTCATGTCTGGAATCAAAACAGTAGATATCACTGTAAAGTGGCTTTTGAAGCTGTGAGGTCCCTAATACTTACAGAAAGGTCTTTTAATAGAGAAACCTGGAAAACAGAGAGAGAAAAAAACTAAACTAAAATTACCAGAACAAAAAAACAAAAAGTCAAAAGTTCAGTTTTTTGACTTCTGCTTTCTGTAGAGCGCCAGTAGTTGTGGACTATCTCACCTTATGAAACTCAAAAGTGAGTGAGAGTTCTTGAGTATTCACAAGTTCTTTAATGCAACACTGCAATGAAACAACTAGACATAACTTAAAGTATAATAGGAAATACTACATGTCAATGGTGTGGCAGCTGTGCTCATGACAGTCTGCAAGCAAGGATATAAGTATAGTTCCTGCCTGAGGAGTGCCACCTATTTCTCTTTATTATGTTTTTAATAGAAGTTTTCTAATAGTCATGTGATAATATATGGTATTTTTGTTCCATATACTACCATACTTTCTCCATAACATAGTATAATGCTAGCTGGTTATAAGCACACATCTGAGAGTGGAAGCAAGTCATTCTGACACTGGACCACGAGGCAAATTTAAAGCAGTCTGACCAGACACTGAACCTTTAGCAGCTGGAGGCCTCTTCAGAAATAATCAGGAAGAAAAACTCCAGGCTGATGGCGAATTGCACGAATGAATGGAGGTTACGCACGAAGGAGAGAGACTGGAAGTGAGAAAAAAGTAAATTCAGAAGGAGCCCAGTGAGAGGCTGTGATGGCAGAGAGTGTGGCCGAAAACAGCGAGGAGGAGGCGGTAGAGCGGGGAGGAGAGACGATCTGGCTGTCAGTCTGTCTGGGAAGCCAATTTGCCAAATTAAAGCTCCAAAAATCTGGGCGGCGGACAAAGGTCGGTCTGCCTGGGAAAAATCTCCCCATCTCCAGTAATAAAATTAAAACATATTAATAACTGCAAAGAAAAAAAAATACAAGAACAAACACCCAAAATGACCTGGATGCGCCCCCGCCTCTCCGTGTCCTTGGAGCTCCGTTTCCCGTAACGATGGAGAGCAAAAGTGGCCCCCTTTTGCCGCCCCTCGCCTCTCTTCCCCGTCCATCCTGTGCGCGTCCGCAATATTTCCGAATAAACCTTTTAATCACTGACCCGATCGGTGGAATCGAACTGACGGGGCACAACGGTGCTGTGTCCCCGCACAGCTGGATACAACAACAGCAGCAGCAGCAGCACATAAAGAGCCAGAGCACGAAGGGAAGGTGCCATGGTGGCAGCCAGCAGCGTGTCCCGCATGGCACGGCGAGCCGGAGAGCCGCGCTCCCACATCCAGCCTCCCTCCTTTCTCTTTCACACCTCACATTCCCATTTTATGCATTTTTACTTTACTTTTTTAAAAACTGCAATATAAAGCAGAAAGAAATATTCCTACCTAAAGCAGCCACCACGCTTCGCGGAGTATCCAGCCGAGACAACAGGGATCCTTTCAGCGCACAGACAATAAAAATGGGGCGCAGCTGGCAGTGCCACCGGATGTCCAATATTAATTGTTAATACGGCCGATTTGAGAGCCTGTGGATGGGCTCCGGCGCTTTAACGGCCCCAGCTGCGGTCAGGTGACTGCTCTCTGTCCACACCGACTCCGACTTTCGTTACATTAAAGTTGAATAAATCTCAGAACAACTTTGGCTACTGTAGGTCCACCTGCAGGTGCTACTGCCGATTGATGGTGGCTGTTACAGGCCGAAGCAAGTTATGCCCGTCATTAAATGTAGGTTTTGCCAGCGTGAAACTGTAAAGTTTGAGCCATTAAAGAGAATAAACACCGGGAGCAAAAGCTGCCTGCCCGCGCATATAGGAAACATAAATAAAACGGTATAAATGTATTATGTAGCGTGAAAGGGGGTTATAAAAGTGTAATTTGGCACATTTTTAAAAATATATATATATAAGCTAACTTGTTACGTATATCGCACGGGGAAAGCATATATTTCCAGATGTTTTTGTGAACGTGGTGCATTTATTATTCCAAATTCAAAAGTATAGTCCTTTATCGTGCAGCTACAGTGTAAATCCGTGTGAAAGTAGCCATTTTTATCACAGAAGACCGTTAAAAGCCTTCATATTTTTTTTCTATCTGTGCTTTAAATATTTTGTCAGGTAATTCCCGGTCGTAAAACTTTAAGTAAATGCTTATGTATTTGTCCAAAGGCACAAAGCTGCGAGACGGGCTTTACCTTAACGCGTGTCCTCGGATGTCCCCTCCGAGTTAATGCTCCTCCGGACCGGGGTAAAATGTCGGCCTCGGCCTCTCCAGATGATATTACTCCGCACCATCCACGGAGGGGGGAGAAGAGGCTCACTCATGGACAGCAGCAGTGACCGCTCAGCCCAGAAATCCCGTTCAAGCTACAGCCACATGCAGGAAGTTAGTTCACAGCAGTATCGAGCTGGCCTATATGGCGGATAAACGGGACAGAAGATGGTTGTAGGACTGTTAAACACCCCCTTCTCCACCACCCCCTCCTCCTCCTCCTCCTCATGCCTCTCCCTCCCCTTCATTGGTGCAGAAACCTAACGTTTTGGAGATGAGAGGGTGGGATAACAAAAGCACTCATCTCTCCTCTGAAGCTAATTCCGTCGTTAATAAAGTTTTACGGGCTCGTACAGCAGACCCCCCCCCCCCCCCTCTGTGTTTGATTTGGTGCCGTCCGCGGGACTCACAAAACAACACTGGGGGGACACTTTTGAAGCCGGCTCCACGGGTTAGAACCACTTTTACGGGCTCAGAATGAAATATAAACACAAGCAGAGAGATAGAGGGCGTGGATCCGCGCGTGCAGTGTGCGTCCTGTTTGCTGTCATTGAGTAACAGCGCTGTTGTTGCTGTTGGCTACGCTGTAGTTAGCTACTAGGTTCAGGGTTCAGCGACCCGTACAAGTACAGAAAGGAGTTGGGAAGGACTGACCTGATCGAAATGGGAAGTGTGTCAGTTGTAAAAAACAGTTGCAGTTCTCATCGGCGGGTTGGGGGGGCACTTGAGTTTACGAATAATCCCGAAGAGCGAGTGTCAGGGCTAAAAGATTAGGCTGCACTTCTGGCAGGGCCTTTCAAAATAAAAGTCGCGATGAAGAATAAAGTGTAAAATGTATATTATTAACTTAGGGTTATATTAAAGATATACTCTTTTTTTAAAAAAAAAATAATGCAACAATTTGAAATAATAGTCATCTCTTTGTATTAAGTCAGTTTAAAAACGGTAAATGCACTTTTTATAACTATTTTTTTTCCCCCTTGATTCATATCTGTTGTGTTTGTTGGGCCTATAGCGTATTTTCACATCTGTTACCCTCTCCAATCACATACCTCGGAATAACACACAAAAAATACAGTTTTAAAAGTATGCATACTACTGTGATTACACTCAGGATATGTTCACTGGAACAAAATGTAAGACATGAAAAGAAATAAAATTTAAAAAAAGGACACCCATACAAACCGTAAGTCCAAAAACATGATTCATGATTTGGATAGAATAAAGAAATCTTATAAGTTATATATGTTAAGTTGTTTTGTCATGACAAACAAGCCAGATACAAGGTAAAAGCTAAAAGAGTTCATTCTAACCTCAAGACATTTCATCACGAGTTTGAAAGTGTATCATATAATAGCACTGATTTTGTGCCCATTGTCCCGTGAGATCAGACTTTTATTATGAAAGACATACCAGCCGATTTTGCGCTCGTTCACCTTTTATAACTTGACCCACAAGTGAAAACGGATACAGTTTGATCTACGACACGGTGTCGTCATAGGGGTGTGGTCATACGACCCGTCTTTAAGGACACCGGGAGGATTCACGCTACGAACCCACTGACCTCAGCGGGGGTCTGGGGCAACTTCAGAACAGAACCCCGCTGGAACTACTTCACCTCCATACACGCATGTCAAACAGAGGAGCAGACGTCTTTTCTATTACTGAACAGCCATGATGCAAGTGTTTTTCTAACCTGTGTAAAGAAATAAAAGTACTATATAATTCCAGTTCCTAATGGTTGATATTCGCATTACTAACCAGTTAAACAGGTGTACCTAAAAGACGGGCCAGTTTGTGAATATAGATATAACTGAGGTAGAATAACTGAACTTGACAGAATGTGTTCGGTAAACATAAGATGATAAGCTGTAACATTAATATTCATCATGGTCAATAACAACATTCATTTATTTTGTAAAAAGATCAAACATTTTGCACAGTAATAAAGAAAAATTCTTAACATGTAAGAAAGGTATGCAGTAGATTTCCATCAAATATTTTCTTTGAACTACAAACAGAATCAATATATATTTTTAATTCTGTAAATATGTGCAAGCTAGAAAGTGTGTTTCTATGCTGATTATGTTTAATCAGAAAACCTAATTTAATAAGCTTAGCAAACATTCACTCAATTCAGCAAAAGAAGAGCTTTTGCTGAAGATCTTCACCAAAAGCTGAAGAAAGCTGAAAAGTTCTGAAATGGCCAAAAGCTAAAAACTAAAAGACTGTTTGATTACTGTGGCTATACAACCAACAATTTCCAAAAACAAAAATAATGGTTTGTAACATGCAGATACATGGACCAATGGTTTTGCAGGTTATTTAAAATAATAGCTCCAAGCATATGTGAGAGTACTTTGGTACATATGGTATGGAGAACTTGAATGTGTGTGACCACTAATGCTTTATGATATGTATGTACAATGCATCTATACATGCATGTACATGAACAAAATATGCTGCTGTTGAGATAACATCTTTAGGCTCATCTGCAGGTCGTTGCATTCTGTGTTTGTTTATTTTTCACACAGTATTCTAGCCTCCTAGGAAACTGGGTTGTATAGAGCAGCTATTGATAAGCCAGGTTTACTGTCATAATTTGATAATAGGAATTCTTACTTTTGTGGTCTGCACATTGTAGTCATTTAATAACTGCATTTAATTCAACATTATGCTTACATTAATGGTTTATGTTTATGTCATATTAATAAATTATGTTTATACTATATCAGTTACATAGCAGTGACATAGCAAAAGCTTGCTGCTGCCTTATATTACAAAGAGAGCCATACAGTTCAGGCAGCGATATATAGGTCAGCTATAGCTGCTTGTGTAAAGATAGTTAATTCTTAATGTACTCTCAGAGGAAAGTAGGTTGTCATGGTGCATGAGCGCATTACACCACATTTTATGAATATTACTGAGGATAAGCTGTGTGATGTTTGTGATAATCTGTGTCTGTCAGTTGAAGCCCATATATGTTGCACTCTCGACTATCTGTGAGCATGTCTATGTGTAAGAAGTAATATCTATATAATTGGCATGAACCTGTTTATATATATATATATATATATATATGTGTGTGTGTGTGTGTGTGTGTGTGTGTGTGTGTGTGTACACATGCACTTAGAGGACAATATTAACCTTTTATCACTTTCAACCAGCATACCACTGGGAAGTATAACACACTTTATTAGTCAATCATTTACCAAAAACAGGGCTGTGTTTTCAAAAGGTTGTGTAGATTTAAAGGATTGTTTACTCATTAATTTATGTCCATGGTGAGATTGCAGTCCTGCCCCACCATTAATTTAATTGCAGCTGAGCAATATAAATTAATACTTTCAATTTTATATCGCAATGAAATATGAGTAATAGTCACAACCGAGCACAGCAATCTGAACTGCCCCTCCAGGTACATTGCTGCTTAGTCCCTCAATAATAAGTATTAATATTTATGAACATGCAAAATGAGATTTTCTTATTTTTTTTGCTGAACTCTGAATGTTTTTTTCCTGCCGCCACTCTGTTACATGTATTTTAAGCTACATTTAAAAATATAAAGGTTGTAATCATGTTTTTTTCTTAGTATTTATACATGACTGCATACTGCTTAGTATGGTTCTGTTTCAATTGATACATCTCAATGTGTCCTCGATGAGTTCAAAGTTCATTTATTAAATGTACACCTATAACCTGCCTTTTTTGTTATTCTGATAAAGGGATGTTGATTTATAGGCACAGTAAAATAATAACAATGTAAAAAGTATATCATTATACAAAGACAATAAGGTGTAAAATTCACAATGTATGACAGCAGCCTTTAGCTCACTGCTGTCTCCATGGCTGGGAACTGTATTACAACAAGACTGATACTGGTTTAATAATTAATATAAATTTTTATATTTTTTTTCCTTTGGCGATTGCATTCAACAAATTATTGTTTTGACTATGAATTACTATTTCTTCTAGTTATCAAAAATTGCTATGTTTAAAGTACAGAGCCCATAACTGGGTGTGTTATTTGCTGTTGCCAGTTAGTTGCTGTGGCTATCTTGTTTCATTAGCAAGGTACAGTTATGATTCAATGTCACCTCAAGCTATATTTTAGTTTTAGCTAGCAAAAAAAACAGGGTTAAGACAAAGCATAAGCTTGAGACACCTGACGTCTGGAATGTGTTTAGGTAACCAACTCTTAACACTAAATCTTTATATAATTTAAACAAATGAATTTATGTATTTTACTTATGACTGCAGGGTTTTCAACCCTGCCTCCAGAAAAGGAGGCAACCTCCAGTTGGCCAATGCTTTAGTGCCAAAAACACTGCAGCTTCTTGACTGGCCTGTGTTGTTTGCTTCAAAACAAATAAAACTGTATAGACTTCCATAAACTTTACAGCAGAAATCAAATATGTTTACAGCCTAGTACAAAAAGGTTTTAGTTCTCTATAGTCGTAATTTACCCCTTCTTGACGTCTGTCAAGGCGACAATAAAGTTATCTTAAGGGGCGTGGCCTCTTGGAGTAGCAGGCCAACCAGCCTTCTAGCCGTTTGCTGTGCTTCAGCTTAGCTAACTGAAACGCTTGGCAGTGTTTTTGTTGTATTAGTGAATTCCTTTCATTTGTATTTTGCTATACTGTATTAGTAATTTGTGTTACTAATAAGGAGGTATTCGTGTTTGTGCCTCCAAACAGTCTATGGAGGTAACCAAAGTACCTTGCATTAGCTGTTGTCCAAATGCTTTCATTGGTGACTCCAAAAACTGAGATGGTGGCTGCTAAATTTGATAAAGTGGTGGCTTCAAAGTGAAGGAGGCATCTTAACCAGATTCCCAAACCACCTCCACTGACTTCTTTTGACATGCAGTAGCCATGGCTGTATTCACCCAGATTTCATGACCACAGGAGAGGGTTGGCAGGTCAGTGGACTGGTAAATTCAAAACTTTGTCTTTTAGCTGAGCTCTCTCTTCACTACGACAGTCTGGTATGTGCATTACCGCTGACACTACACCAATCTGCTGGTCCAACTCACACTTCACCTTCTCATCACTTATAAATGAGATCAAGATATTTTAACTCTTTTGCCTGTCTCCATTATCTCAGAAGAAGCATTCCACTGATTTTCAGTGGAGAACCCTGACCTCTCACCCCAGTGGTTTCATGCTTGGCTGCAGATCACTGCAGTCCACGCTGATGGTCACTCTCTGATGAACCCAGTAGAACCACATCTTCTGCAAAATGCAGAAATGCTTGTCTGAGGTTCACAAAGCAGATGCCCTCCTCAGCCTGGCTACACCTTGAGACGCTGTCCATAAAAGTCAGAAAACAGGATCAGAGACAAGTGGTAACTCTGGTGGAGTCCAACATCCATTAAAAACATGCGTAACTTTATACCAAGGATACGGACACAGCTCTCACTTTGGTTTTACAAGGACCTGATGGCTAATAGCAGTTGACCCAGAACCCCATACTTGTCAGCTTTCTCTGTGCCTATAAAACACATGTAGACCGGATGGTCAGACTCTCTTCTGCTCTGTCCAGAAGTCCTGCAAGGGTGAAGATCTGGGCAACTGTTTTACAACCAGGCTGGAATCTGCACTGCTTGTCCTAAATCTGAGGTTCCACCATTAGCTGGGGCCTCCTTTCCAGCACCCTGAAAGAAATTTTGCCGGGAACCTGAGTAGTGCAATACCACGATAACTGGAGTGCTCTTTCCAGCGCTCCTTTTTGAAAATGGCAATCACCACCCCAGTCTGCCACTCCACAGGCACAATGCCAGATTACAACCTAACATTAAAGAGGTGTGTCAACCGAGACATTTCCACAATGTCTAGAGGCTTTAGCATCTCAGGGCAAATCTCATCCAAATCTGGTGCCTTCCTATCACAGGACTTCTCAACTACCCTGTTAGCGACTTCTGCCAGTGTAATTGGTGAGGGTTTGCCTTAGTCTTCAGGATCTGCCTTCTCCACATAGGATTTTTTGACTGGGTTTAGGAATTCCTCAAAGAGCTCTTTCCCCCAAACGACAATATCGCCAGTCCAGGGCAGATGTTCTACTCCCCACTCAAATATGACCTGAGCAAACCCTTCCTTTCCGGAGTCATCGGATGGCTTGCCAGAACTTCTTTGAGGGCTCCTCTACCATGGTCTCCCTGAACTCCTCCAACTCCTAAACCTTTGCTTCTACAATTATAAATTTTTATATTTTATTTTTTGGCTTTCCAATACCTTCCTGCTCCAGGAGTTCGAAGTCCAGAAACCCTCCTTCTTCAGCCTGATGGCCCTCCCTACCACTGGTTTCCAACAGAGGGGTCCACAGTTTTCTGCCATGGCAGACATCAGTCGTCTTACAACCACACCTCCTGTCGGCCACCTCAGCGATGAAGATCTTGAACATGGTGCATTCAAACTATATGTCCCCAGTCTTCCCTGCAATGTAAGAGAAATCCTTCTGGACATGGGAGTTTGGCTAGGGCCTGGTGAGTATCCCCACAACTGCCCGGTTTGTTGTTAAATATTTGTTAAATATTACACTGGTCAGACTTATCATTTATTTTTAAATGATTGATTAGTCTTTTATTTAGGCAATTTAACAAAATTCTAATTGTAAATTATATTTCTATAATAATTATGGTTATTACACTATATTGATTTAAAAACTGATAAATACAGGAAGATAAGAAGGTAATTGGAGCACTCGGTATAGTGACCCCCAAGCTGGGCGGGTGGCTCCAGCAGATCCCATGAACAACAACACTGAGATCTCTGTCCAGAAGAGCGCAGTCCTAGGAACAGCAAATATACTGCGCAGGACCCTCAAGCTCCCAGGCCTCTGGTAGAGGACCGAGCTTGAAGGATAACGACCGCCCACGGGTGAGAGGGGAATATAGGCAAGATATATATCTTGCCTTTTGGTCCTCCTCCATCTGTTCAGGCTGCTTTTAACATTTCTCTTAAAAAGACTTGAATTAATGAGTTCTTTAGTTCAACAGGTCTTAAGTTTTCTGTTTGTTTGTTTTTTCAGCAATGTACTTTCTTTTGATAGATTTAGGTGAGTTAAATGAGTGTCTATGAACCATGTGTGCTGGTCTTACTGTTCTGTTGTGACAATCTTGCATGAGGGAGTCAACCTTGTCCTTGATTACCAAGGTAACCTAAACTAACTCAGCCCTACAGCATAGACCTCCTACCTTTTAGAGCTAGTGGAACAATATCAACAGAGATGCTGCAATAAGGTCAACACCAAGGAGGTTCAATCATATTTTTATTCTTAGCACAAATACACACTGATACAGTAGATCTCCTGCTACAACTTCCCATCAGGGTTCTTGATATTCGCCAGAAATAAAAAAAACAAAACAAAGACACATTTTAAAAATTAATCAGTCTGTGTTTCTTATCATACCCTATCATGCAAGTTAAGATTCAAATTCAAAGTTTAAAGATTCATAGTTTAATTTTTAAAACATTGACTCTCACAGAGAATTTAACCCCTCCAGCCAAATGTCCCTATACTTACTTGGCATGGGATTTCAGTTGAAATAACATTAAAATCACATTCCTAACAATGTGCAGACCCAAAACAACTCTGACTGTATGGGCATGGACATGAGATTTCTGGGGGTGTCACTGAGAGTCTGGTAGTGGATCCTTTGGTTAGTGCTAGTTGTGGGATGGGACTTCTGTATCATTTGAATGCTTGGTTGGATTAGGATGTGGCAAGTTAAGAAGCTGGGACATCACTTTGGGCTCTTTGTATTTTGGAATCAGTCGTGAACAGTTTTGCATGCGGGTGTGGCTTAGTCTGCAACAAAGTGTAGTCAGTTTAATGATTTCTTTAACCTTGCCTGTCCCCAGTTATGAGATCTAACAGACTACTAACAGACTGCTATCGCCGGTTGTATGTTTTGACCAGCCAGTTCATACCTGTATATTCTCGGTATGTCTGCAAATGTTTCTTTCACAACTGAAAGCCACTGCTCAGGAGGAACTTAAATAACTTGAAGAGTGCAATTGTATCCCATGAGACATAGTTTTTTATTAAGTAGTTCACATACAGTGCCACTCACATACAAGCATTTACTTTACAGTAATACAAGGTCACATACAGGGTCTCATAACCATCAACAATCCGATTTGTGATTTATTGAATGTTTGTTACCATGGTGACTCTTAACACACTTAAAAAAAAAAATCTATCCCCGTCTATGCTGCCAGGAACATCTAACAAATGAACAGTAGCCAGTTATCAAAAACTGAAAAGGAAAAAAAGTCACAAGAAAAAGAAACAAAATTGAAAATTTAAATGTTTTTCTTGTGCATTCATACTCAGCACATTTTACATCGGTTATCTGACGTCTCAGCTGTTCCCTCCTTTAGGTCAATTAGGCTGGATATGGGAGAATAATGACATTTGGTGTCCAGTGATGGACTGACTTTGCTTCTCTGCAAGCAAACTGTGGTTTATGATGACTGGGACTGATAATGTAATGTAATGGGTTTGTTTCCTATGGTAATCCTAACCAAAAGAAACAAACCCAAAACAAAAGTGTACGGTCAGAACGTCTAACAGAATTCTGACGTCAGGACAAAACCAGAGACATTTTCAGCTTTTCTTCACATGATGTCAACTGGCATAAAGACAAAACAGTGCCGAAGTTCCAGGACCTGGTTACAGATTTCCTTTGACAAAAGACTGCATATAAAAGATGAAGGCCTGAAAAGTAAAGCCAGTGTAGAAATGCCTTAAACCTGCATTCTTTCATCTTGTAAGTTTATGGTGTCAATTAGTAGTTTCAAGGCTTTTCTTTTTTAAATACAGCTGTTCACCTTGCAAATTATAGTCCAATTTAGAGTAAAATAGATGAAAAGGCAGAGTATGCTGCACAGCACAGACACCTTTTCATTGGCTAGCTGTGAGTTTTTTGAGTATTTTAAAAAAAGGTGTGTTTATTCAGTAATGTGTCATATCATGTTTCAAAATGGAGGATTACCACTGGCTAACGATTTTACATCAGCCGTTCTTTTGCAACCAAGATGGCAATGGCAGAAACGCTCATCTAGAGGCATCAGATTGGGACTTGAAAAACCAACGGGTGATGTCAGAGCACCTTCGTCCATCCTTTATAGTACGTGCTGCTGACAGGTGAAATGCTCAGTTTGAGGCTTGTACACTGGTCTTCACATCCCTGTGGGTGACGTTATGGTTGTTTCATCTATCTTTTATATATATTCCAGTCTATGGTTTTGCCAACCAATCTGTCCAGGGTGTACCCTGCCTCTCGCCCTAAGGTAGCTGGGATAGGCTCCAGCCCCCCTGCGACCCTGAAAAGGATAAGCGGTACAGAATGGATGGATGGGTTTCACCAACACTAACAGACTACTTTGACTCTTAATTTGTGACCCTAAAAAACACCTTGATGAGTTTCTAGTCTCAATTTGAGAATTTGAAGTATTATTTAATACAACATGGAGTTCACTTTTTGTAAATACAGTCCTATGTGGAGTAAAAAAGAAAGGCATGAGCCTGCAGTTTTCCTTGTTTTCTCAGTCAGTTCTGTCCCTTGCTCATCATGTCCAGTTTCAAAAAACAAAGATGATGACAGTTCGATGCTTCAAAAGCAGGTGTTCACAAACCAATGCATGACGCCACAGTGGGCACGCCCGTCTTTGATATGCAGTTAAAAGTCACTAAAACTTTGTCGAATAAGTGAGCTACTTGGGAGTCCATGTGATGTTTGTTTACACACTGGTTTACTTGGAGAGAAACTAAATACCAACTACAACAAACTTTACTGGTGAGCAAAGGCTACTTTGAGAGTGTAATCAAGTGTAATTGCACTCCACTGACACGGGGCTCTGCATGCGTAAATTGCTGTAATGCACACATTGTTACGTATCCGATTTTGGACTCACACCACCACCACAACTACAGAAAAAGGCAAGGGAGGGGGGGAAAGACAGAACACAATTTGGTCTTTCTAAAAAGTAGCTGTATTTTGATTTGGATTCTTTTTGGCTGAAGCAAAGTGGTTTCAGAGAAGAGGATAGGGAGGGTGAGTGCCAGGGAGGAGGGAAGGACGGGTGCTCAAGGTTTGGAGAGGGGAAGTGTAATTGTGGCAGTGGCTGAGAAGGTGCAATGAACTAATTTTTGGGGGTGTTTTATTGTGTACATGCTTTTATTGATTGCTATTGATTGTTTTCTGTGTATGATTATAGGGGCTACTGTTCAGGGACTGCAGATGAAATAAGATAAATAACTAAGAACTGCAATGATAAGACTTCATACATTAAAATAAATTCAATGCGCTTGTCATTATTTCCCCAAATAAGAATTAGTAGTGCATGCACAGGCATTGTTCTCCTTTGAATTGGACAAAAAAAATCGTATTCAGCCTATCAGAGGTTACAATGCTGCAGGTTTCTTTTGAAAACATTCACATCTTATTTTAATAACGCTCTGTTTTCTTGTTTTCTAAAAGCTCCCGAGAGTCTGAGTTCATTTGTTAAAGTTAAAATGAGGAATGTAGTGAAAGCGCCGTTTGAAGGTACATTTTAAAAATAGCAGATGTTAACACCCAATCTATCTGCAGCTTCGCTCCAAAAACACGTCCCTACAGTACAACCTACAGTACAGCTGTACACAGGCAGGCGAGAATCGGGCAGGATTTCATCAAAAGGGGTCAAGTGAAGAGGGGCTGAATTGGGCGATGAGATCACCATGGCAACGAGGACCTCCGCGGTGCGGAGCACGAGGGAATGTGGGAGGGAGTTTCACGCTGAAGTGCCCCAAAGTGGAAGGAATCGCTCTCTGCTGATTTTTTTTTTCTTTTCTTCTTTTACACGCTTTCAGGAGATTCTCGTGGCCGCGGTCCAAGCGCCCACATTAATGAACTCTTCACACGCTCGCACACGCGCTCACACTCACACCCCATTACATCACGGGTAACAACACTTATATAACAGGACCTCGCGGACACCGAGGTGATTACACCGGGCTTACATCAGTGTCGGCAAGCCAAAATAAATACACACAGAAATCCATGTTCCTCACTGATGATGGCAGCAACGCAAAAAGAAAATATGTACACGGAGTCAAACTAAAGGATTGCACATTTCAAGGGGGGGGGGGGGGGGGGGGTACAC
>VVHJ01065337.1:9044-19886 GCA_015107715.1 Tylochromis polylepis
TGTAAATCGGAATGCGTAGTTGTGAACTGAGTTTTGTAACTTTGTAAACCAAAATATCTGAAAATTTTATGTTTGTGCATCTATAGATGAGAATTTGTGTGTGTGTAAAAAAGATTTGTGTTTGTAAAAAATATTTACACAAGTTACACATTTTTTTGTTAAGGTCTGGTTACAGATACAAAGCAAAAAACTACGTGTAAAACTCTGCTTGTGTGTGTGTCTCAACTTGCAAGTACGAATTTTGACCTGATTTTTCTTCCTTTCAGCTGATTGATCATGTCAATCACAAATTTAACAATCCAGTCAGAGAACAGATGGGTTTGGCTGTCGGAGGGGCGCTTTACTGAGCTTCAGGTCCTTGAAGGGTAAAGGTCCTTTCACGTGTCAGCGTTTTCCCTTAACACCACACCACGAAGGAAAACATTCTGTGCGTGTCCGAGTTTGGTGAATTTTTTTGTCGCAGGTTTACGTGCTCATACAGGGACCTTCAGAGCCTTTACAACGGCTCTGCGGACCTTGGGGGAAAGCAGTGTTGTGGAAATGACACACTCTTCACTGGTTGGGATAGTTACAAAGCTTTGTTTTTATTAAACATTTGAACATAATACAACACAAACTCTCGCAGAGGATATAAAGTCAGAGAGATACATGTTTTGAAACAACAAGGAACAGGCACATCTAGTACACGTAGAGCAGCCACAAAAAACGACATACAAGCAGAGCACAGCAGCCAGCGCAACACATTTTGGATCCTTCGTGCTTAGTTAGCAGTGAGCGCAGCGCATGCCGCGTCCAATGTGAAAGGGCCTTTATGCTGCGCAGTCTGACTTACAGCAATGGTCCCGGGCCAGCCCTGACTTTGTGTTAAAGTCATACTAAAGTAATAATGGTATTTCTGACCAGTGGTATACCACAACTTTATATTTTCAACAGCTACCAAAAGTTAAGGGACCTAGCTTGTATGAGCCTTATGGGATATTTATATAGAGATCCTCCAGCTTCAAACTGGAAGGGTACTTCCAGGACCTGAAGCTCAGTAAAGCGCCCCTCCGACAGCCAAACCCATCTGTTCTCTGATTGGATTGTTACATTTGTGATTGACATGACATTGACTAATCAGCTGAAAGGAAGAAAAATCAGGTCAAAATTCGTACTTGCAAATTGAGACACACACACAAGCAGAGTTTACACGTAGTTTTTTGCTTTGTATCTGTAACCAGAGCTTAACAAAAAAAAAAATGTGTAACTTGTGTAAATATTTTTTACAAACACAAATCTTTTTTACACACACACAAATTCTCATCTATAGATGCACAAACATAAAATTTTCAGATATTTTGGTTTACAAGGTTACAAAACTCAGTTCACAACTACACAGTCTGATTTACAAGTGTAAAATATTTATGACCACAGTTTGAGCCCATAGACCCCAGCCTCTATGGATCTTGTTCTCAGATCTTGTTCCTGTGCTGCCATGATAAATGCCTCTGTGCTGCCTTTCAGTCTAGCTTTGTCCAGCCACTGGTAGGATTTTTGGATGTCAGCCATCTGCCAGTGTTACATACTATGCAGGGCCTGTACTTCCATGATGGTTCCTGTTCTTGCTTCTCTTCTTTCTTGGGTTTCTGTTGCCTGAGGTATTCACTAAGCATGTGTTTACATCTTCCTGATGTAATCATGGATGATTATTGTCTCATCCTGGATAGTGGTTCTGACACTCACTAGTCCTCTGCCTCCTTCCTTCTGCTTAGTGTACAGTCTCAGGGTGCTGGATTTGGGGTGAAACCCTCCATTCATGGTAAGGAGCTTTCTTGTCTTGATGTCAGTGACTTCTATCTCCTGCTTTCGCCAGCTTATTATCCCAGTGGGTATCTGATCACAGGCAGGGTGAAGGTGTTAATTGCCTGAGACTTGTTCTTCCCATTCAGTTAACTCCTCAGGACTTGTCTTACCCTCTGCAAGTATTTGGTGGTTGTGGGTTTCCTAATGGTCTCTTCGCAGTTCCCATTTGCCCTTGGGATTCCCAGGTACTTGTAGCTATCCTCTATGTCTACAATGTTACCTTCTGGTAGTGCAATCCTCTCCATTCTGACTACTTTCCCTCTCTTCGTTACCATCTGAAAACACTTCTCCAGCCTGAATGACATTCATGTTATTGCTGTAGATCCTAGATGTGTGGATCAGTGAGTCTATATCTTGTTCACTCCGGCTATACATCTGCTCCATCTGGAGGTGGCTGAAGATTGCTCCATTCCATAGATGGTATCTATAGCCAGTCTTGTCAATGATCTCCCCGAGAGGGTTCAGGCCTATGCAGAACAGCAGTGGGGACAGAGGATCTATTTGGCAGAGCCTGCACTTGATGGTGACTTGTGCAATTGGCTTGAAGTTGTTCAAGAATCCTTGAAGGGCAGGCTGAGGAGGGGGAGTAGCAGCAATCTTTCACTGCAGCTTATTAAGGCTGAAGACTCCTTCTTCAGCCTGATGGCTCCCCTCACCTCCACCAACTGGTTCGAGTGTTACCACCACAACAAGCACCAACCACCTTGTGGCTGCAGTGCAGTGCAGCAGCCTCATCTAAATAAATAAATTAAAAGGAAAAACGCGAGCTTCTGAGTCGTGTCGGGTCCTTTGGGTTACAGTGGTGCCAAAACCCAGACTGAGCTGGCAGTGATGGAGCTGGAGGAGCTGCAGGCACAGACCAAGCGGCAGAAGGTTTTGGAAAACCTTGTTGCTTGGTCTGGCTCCTCGCTAGCAATGCCACCGCTCCCCCTGCTCCCCGCGCTCCCCCCAGTCACACTACATTAGATGGGGGGGACCCCAAGGCTTCCTGGAGATGTTCCAGGTGACGGCGGAGCCATGGTGGTGGGCAGCTGAGGAATGGGCTCTCCCGCTGCTGCCGCCACTTTCCTGACGTCAGGAGAGCCATCCTGGACCGGCTGGGGCTCTCCTCCGAGGATCATTGGTGCTGCTTCCAGGAGGGACAGATGGGGCTGGAGGACCGGTCCTTTGTGTACGCCATGAGGCTGTACGATGCCATGGCCGGGTGGCTACAGCCTGACCCCACGCCAGGGGAGACGCGGCTACTCAACACGGTGGTACTTGAGCAATTTGTCGAGGGGCTCCTGGTCGGGATGGGGGAGTGGGTCTGTTGCCACTGGCCGGCGAGCCTCAAGGCTGCGGTGACGCTGGCCAAGGACCACCTGGTGGCGTGACTTGAATCCCCGCGAAACAGCCACGGCCAGCAGTGACGGGCTGTGACTGGTCCTGGCCCCATGAAGGAGGGCCATGGGGCCATTTCCACCCACTAACCCCTTCTCTTCTGGGTTTTCTCCACAGGTCCCAGCCATTATGGACGCCATGCCCAGCTCGACACCGGCTCCAGGGAGGAGGAGGAGATGGCAGGGCCTTCTTGTGAGGCCCCACCGGCTGGAGCAGTGTCGTGATGACACCCTATGCTCAGCCTTCGACCAGGTGATAAGAATTGATGGTCGGGTGGTGCACCCTGAAGCAGCGTGGACATTTCCGCATTTCGTATTGATTAGGGACAGAGTGTATCGAGTGAGTCACGACACTCGCACACAGGAGGAGCACACAGAGTTGTTGGTGCCTAAAAGCTGCCAGGAAATAATTTTCCAGGTGGCTCATTACAACCCAATGGCAGGTCACATGAGTTATGACAAAACTCCGGAGTGAATAATGGCCCGATTTTATTGTCTGGGTATCCGGGCGGATGTGCCCCGGTGATGCGCATCCTGCCCGGAGTGTCAGCTGGTTAACCAGCTGGCCATACCAAAAGCACCTTTGCACCCACTGCCATTAATGGAGGTCCCGTTCGAGCACATTGGCATGGACCTTATCGGGCCATTTCACCAGAGTGCACGTGGATATCGCTTTGTATTAGTTCTGGTGGATTACGCAACGCAATACCCGGAAGCAGTCCAGCTGTGCACCATTTCTGCAAAGAGTGTGGCGTAGGCGCTGTTTCAGGTCATCTCCCGAGTCGGCATCCCGAAAGAGATACTCACTGATCAGGACACATCGTTCATGTCTTGCACACTAACGGAACTGTATGAATTATTCAGCATTAAATCTGTTCAGACCAGCGTCTACCACCCTTGGACTGACGGGCTGGTGGAGCAGCTGAATCAGACTTCAAAGTCCATGATTCGTAAGTTCATTCACAAGGATGAACACAATTGGGATCACTGGTTAGACCCTCGGCTGCAGGGGAGTAGTGGAGCAGTGGGTTCAGGATATGGTGTCAGGGAAGGCTGGTTTTCACAGCCAGCGAGCATCCAAACATGCCTTCCCTATTTCCCCAGCGGCTGGGCCAGAGAGGAGGAGAGAAGTGCTGGGGCAGAGAGCCGGTGCAGAGCTGGAGCAGTAAACACTACAAAGTGCTAAAGTGCACAGTGTCCACAGTGATATTGTAAATAAAATGCTAAAGCAAAAACGCAAGCTTCTGAGTTGTGTCCGGTCCTTTGGGTTACAGGGATGTTTCAGTTTGGAATTTCTTTGGCTGATTACTGAGATTCAGCTTCCCTCTTGTTTTTAGTCTGTTAGCTAGCTTTAGTCAGATAAATCTGAATCAGAGCCCAGTCCAGTTAAACAAAATAGTCAGGGTGTCCAGTGCTGTGATCTTGGCTGAACTCAGAGAAGCAGTGGATGGTCTCCTGCTCTGGCACAGTGTAAGGAAGTGGTAAGGAAGTGATCAAGTTAAGAGGTAGGCCTCCATCATTGATAGAAATTCCAAATCAAATGGCATTTCCATGTAATCTTAAAATCCATAGCCTGCAAAACAGAGATATAACTGCAATAAATAATTAAATACTAATATTTGATGGCCATAATGAAAACAAAATCAGAATTCTCAAAATGCTGCTACAATGCTTTTCTATATCCACCATGGGTTCTCTTTAGCTTTTATTTAATCAGCACATCATCATACATCAATTGATGCATCTAGGTTTGTAATATTAAATGCAACTGTACAATAGTCATATTAATCATATTACATATTATTACTATTGTTGTTGTTGTTAGCACTAATGGTGCTTTGCAAGGCACCCCCTGCTGATGTACATGATCTAACATTTACATGGGACTGAAGTAACCTAGCTTCAACAGCAAACATAGCTATAATTTATATTAAAAATTTCCATTCAGTTTGTTAAGGCAGAAACAAACGAAATTAACCAAACGTTAAAAATAACCACGTCACACTGCTTTGAGTTCAGCAGCACTCCTTTTGACTTCTTTTACAAGTATCAAACAGCTACCACCAGAGGGAGTGGTACTTAATTTTCCTTTTCCTTATTTCTTAAAAAATAAGAAAATAATATTGGAAATATTAGAGAAAATAAAAACAACAAACATACAAACCAATATATCAGCTGTAAATTTTATTTAAAAAAATAAACATCAGTAAATTTCTGCATGTGTCACTTATTTAGATTTTCTAAGAAGTTCAAGAATAAACATTTGTAGCTGTATTTGTAAATTACATACTAAGGAGTAATGTTTTATAAACAATGAATTAAGCAATTACTAATACTACTAATACCTTACTCACCTTACTTGAATTAGGCACTTACTAATACTGTACTAATGCTTAATACCTCAATAGTTTGTCATTATTATAAAGTGTTATAAAGTTTTGGGTATAAAGTGTTACCCAACAAGCTAATTTTGTAGGTAATCTTAAAATGAACAAACATACAGTTTTAATGTTTCAGTTTTATGTGTATTTTTAGTTTCATTTAGATTTTTCTTTCAGTCCCAGATAAGAAAAGGCAGATGATGGTTGTCACTGGAGAAACAAGATGGAAGGAAGACCCATCTGCGCTGAAGAACTGAGATCAACAGGATGCACAATGATGAACAACAGGACAAACAAAAGAAAAAAAATCACTGAGTTAATCTGAATTAGAATTTGAATTGAACTAGCTGGGCTGGATAGCAAGGTGCATCTATAGATTGTAATGGGTTAATCAAACAGACAAATACCTGCTAATTAGTACTAGGTAACGCTAAAGAAAATAATAGAATTTCACTCAGATAACTGAAGCATAGACTTTTTGGAAGTTTTCAGTTATTGTGTTCCTCCTATCAGCAGTGTGGCCATTCTCCACTGACATCTAGCATCAATAAGACATTTTCACCCAGAGAACTGCCACTCAGAATATGTTCTGTTTTTCCAATCATTATGTGTAATTCCTAGAGACAGTTGTGAGAAAAACTCCCAGTAGATGAGTAGTTTCTGAAATGTTTTGACCAGTCTGTGCGGCACCAACAACCATACCACTTTCAGAATCACTTTAACCATTTATTTCCTTATTCTGATTGAACTCAGCTTGAACTTCAGCAGGTTGCTTTGACCATGTCTAAATGCATTGAGTTGCTGTCTTGTGTTTGGCTGAGACATTTGTGTTAACAAGCAATTTAACTGGTGTACCTTATAAGTGAGAGTTGAGTGAATGAATCATGTTTGTTTAGTACAATAATTTAATACGATATATTAAAACTACTTGAAAAGCCACAGTGGATACTTTGTCTGTTTATTTAGTGCCCAGTGTAAATTTCTTCTTAAATTAGATCAGTAAAAAGTCTGGAGTTCATTCTAAAGCAGGGATTATACATTCTGCATCTGCAAGTCTGCTCGGGACCTGGTAATGTAAATTTTGCTATCAGACAGTTGGCACAAGTGACTCCTCCTCAGAGAATTTACATTACAATGCTCCAACTATGCATGTTCCCCAGGTCGAGTATAACAGGAAAGACTACTCAGCTATCGGGTCTCCTGTTGTCCATGTCTGTATTGGAGTAAAATCTAGTTTAAAGTGTGGCATTGAATTTGGAAGCTGTTATAAATAAAATAAACTTGCAAAGAAACATTGTAAATAGTATCGGAGTTCAGATACTTGTAGCATGAGTTAATTGTTGAGTTTGGTCCAATTACTGTATAAAAGATAGGGTTAGGTCCACTTCCTCCCACTGTATAAAAGTGAAATGAAATTTCCAACTTATTGTAGTGGCCATCTTGCATTTTGGGAGCCAGAGTCTAGAGTCGAGATATGGGATTAGAGTTGCTGTATCTAACTCCCATCCATCTGTAGAAGCATATGTTAGAGCAGAGCAGGAGGCTTGTAGCAAAGGCCTGGCCAACACGGCTCACAGGATGCTGGTAGCTCAGGTTCGACACGCTCAAGATACTCATGCGTTCTGGTGTCCTCGAAGTCTTGGGCTGCACAGGGTACACGGGTTAGATTTAGAGTTATTATGCAGTTTAATATAGAACAGTAGGAATGATTTCCTGAATTCTCTATGGTTGTGGAGTTGAATCAGTGTAAGGTAAAAGTAGCTCTGCTGCCTCAGCAGTATGGAGTGGAGCAGGTGAGATGGGTTGTCTATGATGGAGAGAAGTTTGTTTAGTGAGCTCCTATCTCTCACTTGACCTAAACGTGTCCAAATTCTGACCAATGATGGTTCCAGCCTTATGGATGAGTTTGTTCAATGTCAGGCGAGGTGAGATGTTCCTTCATGGTAACATGGATTGAACTGCACCGTCTTTCACTAACAAACACTTCAATCCCTCCAACTTTCTTCTTACCATTCATCTTAGCATCTTTGTCAACCCAAACACTGAAAAAGCTGGGCACTGAAGTCAGGGTGCACCCACGTCTCCATTAAGCATAGTACACTGCACTCCTGATACTCCGTCTGATGTCTTATCAGTGCCCACAGTTCATCCATTTTATTAGCCAAAGACCTCATGTTCCCCATGATGGCCAATGGAACGGAGAGTTTACATTTCCTTCTCATTGCTTTAACTCTTGCTCCAGCCCGGCACCTGCTTTGTCTCCTCTTGAGTTTCTGTTTGATGACCAGTCTGGCCCCAGCAGCATGTTTTGGAGAGCGCTAGCAGGCAGTCCAAAGTGTATGTAAATACAGAGCGACTCTGCTCAGCGTGACCCACAACCGTGAAAAATGTAAAAAAGAAAATCTTAAAAAGAAATCTTAAAAAAAGAACTACTCAGAAAAACACAAGGCACAAGAAACTCCGGGAGCTGCTGCAGAAGGCTGCCTAGCACACAGTCGGTCAGAAAGCAGCCCTAAATCCTTCTTCTTTTGCCTGCTCCCTTAGGGGTCTTCCTCTTTTCCTCCTGCCTGACAGCTCCATATTCAACATCCGTTGTCCAGCATATCGATTGTCCCTTCTTCTCAGGAAGGACATTCTACTAACCATATTTTACTGAACCTTCTGCGACATTAATATAATGATGAAATAATATTGATGATAGTGCAAATATTATTCTAATTCTAATGAAAGTACTCAGTTATCTGTTATGTAGGACACATGCAGCGAAAGATCATTTTGAAAAATAACTATTTTCTGTTGCCTACATTGTAGAGGGTGCCTTTGCCTCCACACATAAACAGTAAAATGAGTACAGTTGGGGTTACAGTAGGATTCAGCAGGTTAGGGAACCATAAGTTCTGTATAGTGGCTCAGCACAGGGAAAAGAATCACAACTCAGAGTCATTTCTAATAATGAGCTCCACTGGGTGCTTTGTGTGCAGGCTGTGATCAGCTGATCTGCTCCTCTTTGTGGATTTACATAACTGAATTTAAGAAGATGTACGCAGTTTCACACACTATCTTGGCTGATGTCCATCCTCAACAAGAAGAACAACACTCTTGACTCCATTTCTATGTCACAGCTCCCACATCTTTTCGTACTTAAGGTGGCCCTCTGGAAGGGAAGGCTCCCTTGTCCATAAACGGCAGACATCTAGGCACCACGTACACTCCAAAGGTCATAGATCACACATATGTCACGTATGTTTGCATATTATAACAACATTGAACTGTGTACATTAGACCCTCTTTATGAGCACAGAAACCAGAACCATATGTTGAGCCTAGACTTGTGTGACTGTGGAGGTATCTGTACAGATGGGGTTGTGTGTCTCTGTGTCTCTTCTTCTGTGTGCGTGCTTGTATTTGTGTGTCTTTATGTGCATCTATATCTATTATTATATCTGTGGATGATATGTGCGTATATGTGTGTGAAAGAAAAGCATCCTAACTGGAGTAAAAGTAAAAAGTTGTCAGAAAAATAAATACTCAAGTAAAGTACAGATTTTACTTTTAACAAAGTAATAGTAAAAGTAATATCTGTGTCCACACTATAGACTGCACCACTATTTTCCTCCTCCAGGACATGAATGGAAAGCAGCTGTAGCACAAGTGCAAATGCCAAGGAATTGAACTACTGGGAACAGTACTCTACAAGAACCGGATTTCGATTCTCATTCCCATTCATGACATGAGATGGAAGGACTCTCAGGCTGCAGCATATGAAAAATGACTGCTTTTGATATTATTTTGTGTTTAATTTCGTACCATTTGATTTAGTGAAGGTTTACTGAAGGTGCTGGAACACTAGATTGTTCTGGCCAAATTTAACCACTGCATATATGATTGTGTGATGTTACATTGTTCAGGGAAACAGCAAAAAACCAAGCGCTGCATCTCAGGCTTGACAGGCCTCATTGGGCATGTTGAATATTAAGGTTCCTCACAGTACAAGTAGAAAAAGACTTGACAGTTATGGCTTTTTAAAGACATGCCATGAACATGGCAATAATGTTCAGCGAAAACCAAACATGGGATATCAGCACAAACAGTAGTAGAATTGTGAATTGTTTTGCTACCAAGTGACCTGGACCTGCATGACAAAGTATCCTTGGGCAAGGTACTGAACCCTGAGTTACTCCTGATGTATTTATTGAAGTGTGATTACTCAATAGACTACTCAGAGACTAAGAAAAAAAAAATGCTTGTATGACTGTGTATGAGGGAGACATGCTGTATAACAGTCATAAAACCTTAGAATTGAAAGAGCATGTACTGTAGTTAGTTAGCATGCACAGCACACCAAGTTACCCCCTGCATGTTGCAGGTGTCACAGCTGCTGTCTTCCATATTTAAAGATTGTGCCAACCTAAGCCAGCAGTTTATCTGAATGTAAACTTTCAGCTGTTGCCTTAAACCATTTACATGTTTACGCAATACAATTCAGCATCATACATTCACACATTGTCACAGCACAGGCACTCTTTTCTTGAAGAAGAACAAGCACTCACACTCTTGACTGAGGATGGCAACTTCAAGTGCTGCTGAAACAGTGAAGTTAAATTCGGTTGTTTATTTACAACATCCATTTTTAAGGCAGTCGGCCAAAGAAAAGAAAAGAATTAAAGAGCTTGGACCCAACCATCCAGAATTAGATATTCAGCAGCAATCCATGGAACTTGGGAGAGCAAATATACAGACCCTCTCCACTCTATCACGAGCAGTGTTGGTCAAGTTACTTGAAAATAGTAATTAGATACTAATTACTAATTACTTCTCCAAGAAAGTAATCCCATTACTTTACTGATTACTTATTTTCAAAAGTAATTACTTACTTTATTACTTAGTTACTTTTTAAAAACATGATACACAACCTGAATACGTTATAAAGCAATAGACCTTTCAGCCCAATTCTATTTTTTCTGTATAATCCATCATATAAAGTTGAATCAAATGAAAAAGTGTCTTTTTAAAACTTGTTTTATTACTTTTAATCTTTTAATTTTATGCACATTGCATCAAGGAAAAATGTAATTATATGCAACATTCTCTGACTGGAAGAAATGTGTTTAACATTTAAACCTATTTTCTGCATATTCCAGCAAATAAAATAAAATAATTTTTTTATGTTTACAATCATGCTTTCAAATAGATGCAAGTAAAACACAGCAAAAATAAATACAATCAAAGATTCAGCAGCA